>JAKSZT010004976.1:3112960-3151571 GCA_026826555.1 Tolypeutes matacus
TTTTTTTTTTTTTTTTTTTTTTTTTTTTTTTGAGGAGGTACTGGGGATTGAACCTGGGACCTCATACATGGGAAGCAGGCACTCAGCCACTGAACTACATCCTCTTCCTCAAAGTAGAATTTTAAAAGAGTTAAAAACATGTTTCTCATTCACACCTCTCATTCAAATCTAGGGTGAGTACCTGTCCAAAGTTTGCTGAACTCATGCCTGAAGGAACCAGCAGGGTGATAATGCTAATTGAAAATGAATTTGAGATCAGAGGTTTTTGTTGTTGTTGTTGTTGTTTGTTTGTTTTTAAAATATAGTTATTTGGGAAAGGCATGCTGAAATAAGCTTGCAAGTTGTAGATAAACTGGCTGATCTCCTACAGATCAATAAAACCATAACTTTCTCTGAGGGGCAGAAATCATTTGCATGTGTGCTGGAGAAGATCTGCGCATTTCATGCAGCCACACAGAGTCTGAGCTCTAATCAATAATAAAGAGTAAGTCAAACAAGGGGGCATCCCCTAGAGAATTGACTAAACCTTGCAGGGAGGGGGGCTGTCCTGTTTAAGAGTGACATTGATAGGGCATGCAGCCATCCCATTGCCACCTTATTTTCAAGTCTGGATGATTTTTCTTAACACATGTAGTCTACACTTGGACAACTGCAGCTCTACAGAAAAGATGTTAAACTCTCTTGGTGTTCCGGATTGCACTGGTATATGGAAATTCATAAACACTTTACTTCTATTTCCAGATCTAGGTCATACTGCTCAGTTTCCTTCAGAAAATGTTGCCTTTCTGTGGATGGGAACATTTATGGAAAGAAATTATTTGAGATGTATAGTGAAGTTTTGTTCTTTATCACAGATGTTCACCAAATAATACCACATGTTTTCAGGACAAAGAATGTTCTTCCTTTATTGTTTTTTACCTAATCACTGTTCCTAGAATTTTGACATTTGCTGCACAGGCAATAGAAAAATGATCCAATGGTCTAATCTTTCAGATGGAGTAAGAAAAGTCAGGATTGGATTAAGCAGGGCTAGATAAGAGTTGACATATTTTGTGAGATGGTCTTAGTTTGCACCCAGGCATTTATTTTTATTTTAACCCACTCTACTGCAGTGGTTTTCACCCCGTAGTGTTCCTAAGAATCCAATAGAGTGAACCAAAATTTCAACCCCCATTCCTCACCTCTCCTACCATCAGCCTCCATTCTGACCTAGAAGATAGCTGGATCACACTCTGAGAAAGAAACATTCTTCCAAAGTTTGGATACTCTGTATCTTTTAAAATGATGAAGTAGCAATCAACATTTACGCTGACATTTTAAAAGTAAGTACATTTTCATTCAAAAAAGGTATAACTGATAGCCTTCTTTTATCTCTGTGATATTCCTCTTAATGGTCCATGAATGAAGCTGGAGAATCCAAAGATACCTTGAAACTGAAGGCAAGACTTTCGAGGTATGTGTGTTATATTTCCAGTATGAGGGATCCCATTGCTTTTCTCAGCATCTGCACCCCAGTAAATGTTAAGAACCACAATTCTATGCAGAGCTTCCAACCTTTTCATGTCAAGATACACAAACAGAAAGGAAATGCTCATGGGGCAAATATTTGCATTAACATGGGGTAAACAAAGGAAGTTGCTCTGGCCCTTTGGGTCGGCTGTGCCCTGTCCCAGCGTGCAGGGGATGGACGGCTCTGCCCACCTGTGCCCCCTCCTCTGCATCCTCACTCCTCACTACTCAAAGTGTGGTCCAGGAACAAGCAGCAGCATCATACCTGGGAGTGGGTCAGAAATGTAGACTCCTGGCCCACCCTAGTCCCGCTGAACCAAAATCTGTACTTTAGAAGATTCCCACTGGGCAATTTTTCTGTACGTTGACCCTCTAGGGTAGAGGGTTGTCCTCTACCAGCAACCCCATAAAATGTGATGTCAGATCTTCCTCTGCAATAACTGAGTGGGGTCCATTTGCACCTGGAATTGTGGGATACCAGGAACATTTATTTATAAAAAATTTTAGAGAATTTAGGCTGTATTTTTCAAACTCACTTGATAATAAGAATTATCTGAAGCATTCGTTAAAAATCCAAGATGCCTGTTCCCCACCTTGAAACACTTTATCTGTAGGAATCACTTTAGTTGCATAAAAGGCAACCAATTAACTGACTCCCAGAATGGATGAGTGTGATGGTTTGAAGCTGTATAGCCCCCAGAAAACTGTGTTCTTAAAATTAATCCATTCCTGTGGGTGCGGACCCATTTTAAGTAGGATTTTTTTGGTGAGTAGGAGCTTAAGTTAAGATGAGACCTACCTCATTAAGGATGGGTCTTAATCCTCTTCCTGGAGTCCTTTATAAGAGAATGAAATTCAGATAAAGAGAGAGAAAGCCATGGAAGCAAGAAGCTGAAAGCAAAGAAACCTGGAAGAGAAAGGAAAGACCAGCAGATGCTGCCATGTGCCTTATCATGTGACAGAGGAGCCAAGGATCACAGGCAGCTGGTCTTTTAGAAGAAAGCATCACCTGATGATACTTTGATTTGGACATTTTTCTCAGTCATGAAACTGTAAGGTTGTAAACTAATACATTTGTACTGTTAAAAGCCAAGCCAGGCACTGAAGGACAAATATTACATGACCTCACTGATGTGAATTAATCAAATTGAGCCACCTCCTGGAGCTAGAGTTTAGAAGATAGGTTTACAGGAGAAAGAAAGGGACTAGAGGGTTGAGAACCAATGCCCATATGGGCAAAATCTGTGGTAAAGTGGAAGAGTGTAGTTGTGCAGTGGATGTGTGTGACAGTGGTACTGTGATGTTATTGGATTCAGTGGTGCTGGTCTGTGAGGGGGGCAGAGTGGGGGAATTGGGTTGGACTGTCCATGGAACTGAGGGGGAGTCAGGGGAAGGAGAAGGTGAACTCAGGGATTTGCAGGTCTGTGGTTAAAAACTACAATATTGGGAATGTTCTTTTGGCAAATATAGCAGGGGAGAGTTACTGATGTAGGTTGTTGGGTGTTGGGGGGCATACAGGACAAGGCACACTTGGGGCAGGCTTTGGTGGAATATGTAAGTGTTCATCTTGTCATAGTGTGTTATATCAGTGGGTGGGGACCCACACAATAACAAGAAAATATTAACTTCCATCCTGGGGTGTACTGCTATGTTCTCAATTAGAGGGGCAAGAATCCCTCAAGAACATAGGCAGTCCCTAATAAAAGAAAACAGATCAATATGTCAAGCCCTCAATATTATTGCAAGTAACTATGAATCTTATTCTTCAAAAAGTGAAAACAGGCATTTTAAATTTCATAAAAATTTATAAAAGTGTGTGTTCCAAAATGTAAATCATAATGTAAACCATTGACCATGATTAGTAGCAATGCTTCAATATTTGTACATCAATTGTAACAAATGTACCATCTGCATGTAAAATGTTATTAATGGAGGAGAAGGGAAAAGGGGGAGGGTGTTGGATATATGGGAATCCCCTATATTCTGTATGTGACTCTTCTGTAACCTAAAGCTACTTTGAAGATAAAATGAAAAAATAAGACACTGAGGGAATATATGGAAGAAAATGTCACTGTACATACAAGATAACAGATCTTACAGTGATGAAAGACATAATGTCTAAAAAAAATTTTTTTTTATTATTTCAATTAAAAATTATTTTTGTATTTTATTTATTTTTAAAACTATCATTATTATTTCATTTTCTTATTAATTTTCTTTGGTTATTTTGTTGGCTTCATTTTTAGAGATGTTTTGGATCATGGAATGGTCACAACTGTGGCAGGGGAGGATCACTAGTGCATGGTGTCGGTGATGGGGGGATACATGGGAGGGGGTTCACCTGGGGCATGCCTCTAAGGCATATAAATGTGTTCAAGTGTTCATGGGGCATTGTCATGGTGGGTGGAGATCCACACAATAACCAAAAGAATATTGAATTCCCACCCTGGGGAGCTCAGCCACATTCTCTAGTGGGACGGCAAGAATCCTCTGAGTACAGGGGCAGTGACTAGTGAAGGACAGACCATTGCGACAGGCTCTTGATATTGATGATTGTACTTATGAATCTTTTCTCTTGAAATAGAAACTTAGCCTATTATGCCTCCTTGTTGCTCAAATGTGCTCTTTATCTAAGTCAAACTCAGCATATAAATGCGTTACCTTCCCCCACCCACCCACCCCCAGCGTGGGACACGACTCCCAGGGATAAGCCTCCATAGCACCGAGGGATTATTACCAAGTGCCAACTAGTGATGCATCTGGAAAAAGACCTTGACCAAAAGGGGGAAAGGGTAAATACAAATGAATTTTTATGGCTAAGAGATTTCAAAGTGAGTCAGGAAGTCATTATAGAGGTTACGCTTATGCATGTCTCAGTAGGATCTCATTGATTGCCACAGTAAATATTGCCTCAAATAGCAGGGCCCCTCAGGGCTCTGGAGACATCCAGACACTACAGGCAGGGCAGACAGCTCAGGAGTTTGGCACCCTGCCAGTGGGCCTTTCTTTGAAATTTATGCTCCCCAGTGTGACAGAGATGGACTCATTTGTGGTTTCCTTACGCTTGGCTCTTCTATCCCTTTTATTTGAACTTATAGTTAGTACTATACTTGGTAGATGAATGTCCAAGAGACAAATCTTTGGTCTCTCTATGTGCCAGTTGGGCCCTGAATCTCAATAGAGTTGCAATACCTACTCTCCAGCTCATTGGACTCACCCAGGACAACTAACAAGGAGATAATGACAGACAATGACCATCCCAAGGAACAGAAAGTGTCTGCAACTGCAAGCAAGACAGGTCAATCCATCTGCTCCATGGGATCTAAGCCCCCTCTCAATTAGAAATTGAGTGGGCAATACCAACCCAAAATACTCAAGATTGGGGGATGAACAATGGACTAAATTAGACTTATTATTATTCTTTTGTAGACTTGTTATTGTTCTAGCAATGAAAGAACTTGTATGATTGATATAAAGGCATTGGCCACCAGAGGTTCTGAGGGGAGGAAGAGGGAAGAATAGGTGTAATATGGGGGCATTTTCTGGGACATTGGAATTGTCCTACATGACGTTGCAATGACAGATACAGGCCATTATATATTTTGTCATAACTTACAAAATTGTGTGGGACAGAGTGTAAACTATAATGTAAACTATAATCCCTGGCTGGTGGCAATACTTCAATACATGTTCATCAATTATAACAAATGTACCACATTAATGAAGGATGTTGTTAATGTGGGAAAGTGTGGGAGGGGAGGGAGTTGGGCATATGAGAATCCCCTATATTTTTTATGTAACATGCAATCTAAAATATCTTTAAAAAAATGAAAAATAAAAGAAAGCTAATCCATTTTATATCTGCTTGAGCAGCTTTAGCAAACTAGAACAATGAGTGACTTGTGTAAGGTTGTGGAATTGGGGCTGGGAGGCAGGTACAGAAGGGGACTGCATTTTCTCTGATCCATTCTCCTTGCTCACTTGTGCCTTTGAGTCATTTCTCCCTCTTTAAAAGATTTCCTGCACAGTGCATGGAGGGGCAACACATTGTCAGTGGAAAAAGCACCTTCAATCCTAGTGTCATAACTTATCAAAACGTGATCTTGGGCAAGTTAGGTTTGCCCTCTGAACTTCGGTTTCCACATTTTTAATAGGATTATGTACCTGTTTTAGTTTGCTAAATGCTTCCAAAGCAATGCACCACCAGTGTGTTGGCTTTTATAATCGGAATCTATTAGGTTAAAAGCTTGCAGTTCTGAGGCTGGGAAAAATGTCCAAATCAAGGCATTAGGGAAGCTCTCTCCCCGAAGGTCAGCTGCCGGTGTTCCTGGACTCCTGCCATGTGGCAAGGCACATTGGTGCCTTTGTCAATCTCTGCCTTCTCCTCCAAGCTCACGTTCTCCCTGAGCTCAGCTGTGGGCAATCAGTTACATGGCAGGGGCTGCTCGTCTCTCCCCTCTCCTCCAGGTCTTATTGCTTTCAGATTCTTGTTCTCTATGGGCCTCGTCTCTCTCAGCCTCTCAGGATTTCTCTCTGTCACGGCTGCTTTATTCTGTGTGTTTATAGATTTTATTCTTCCATTTAAAAAGGACTCCAGTTAGAGGATTAAGACCTACCCTGGGCTACGCCCTACTGGAACAATCTAATCAAATGGCCCTTAACAGGTCTTATCTAATCAAAGGTTTACAATAGGTTTAATTTAAGAATATATTTTTCTGGGGTTCACATAAAAGACTCAAACCAATACAGTACCTCATACCTCATGAAGTAGTTATAAAAATTAAACAGGACAGTGACTGGCCGTCACCTCAGGCAAAGGGAAGCATCAATAAATGTTCCATTCTGCCTTCTATCCCCTTCATGAAGTATGAGATGCCTCTTCCTATTCCTTACATCTTCTGGGCCAATTTCCTTGAAATAAAGGCATCAGTGTCTTCAGCTGTTAGCTCATCCTGTGTCCCCAAGACTGCTTGTCACTGCTCATCTAAGTTTTGAGCATAAAAATCTTTTTGTCTGTGTCCAGAATAATTTTTGGAAAAAGGAAAACCAGAGTTGTGTTAACCACAGAAGGTTCTGTTCATAGGGAACTCAACTAAGAGAGGTCCTGGCTTTGTGGCTCTGACTTCATGTTTTTGTATCAGGGCTGTGAGCTGACTACAAAAGTGCTTTATAAACATCCCAAAGTCCCAAAGCAGAGTGTACTTTGTGTCAGATTGAATCCACACCTATAGAGACAGTGTTCCAGACACATCCAATCTGTCCCCTTCTTCTTACTGTGCTTGGGGTGGCTGAGTATCCTGGCTGCCTGACAATATGGAAAGGTACTAGGTGGGAATTTTTATTTTGGAAAGGGGGTTCATGCAGGAGATCCACGTGCCAGGCCTTTTGGGTCCATTGCAGATTTACGATGTCATCCTAACCTAGCCAGCCTGTTCTTGTTAGTCTGCTTGTGATTGACACAAGCTAATATCAATGGTGTTGTACGCATCCTAGGAACCCCTGGCCCGCTGACTGGCTTCGATCAGGGCAGGCTGCAGTTTGCTTGGGGCTTCTTGGATGAAAGGCCCCAGGGGAATGAGAGGAAGTCTGTGTGCTGCCAAGTCATGGCCAAAGGTCATTTTGCCGAGGGTGTGTCGAATGGGCCAGTCTGCATCCCATCCTTGTGCCTCCATCGAAGCCACCATAGCTGTAGGCTAGGTGGGGTTTGACTCCTTGCCTCAAGGTGCTCTCAAGTCAGATGGGGGACAAGTAGATGATCTCATGCTCTGGAACTGGATTGTCCATGTCACCCTTCTGTGGCGATGTCCTTTGCCTATCACCATGACTGGTTGTCCAAGTTCCTCTGTTGGTTGCAGATTTTGAAACCATATCCATCAAGACAGACAGAGGAGGCCATTGCCCCCACAGCCTCCTAGCTGCCATCAGCACAGCCTGGCCTGGATTATAAACCATGGGTGGCTCGTCCAAGGAAATAGGGCAGTATCTTTTGAAAACAGGTATTGGAGACACTTGTATAATTTTATGTTTTGAATTAGTAGAAATTGACACTTGCTTGTTAAAAAAAAAAATCAGGAGGGAAGCAGCTGTGGCTCAATCAGTAGGGCTCCCGTTTACCATATGGGAGGCCCTGGGTTCGGTTCCCGGGGCCTCCTGGTAAAGGCAAGCCTGCCCGCACAGCGTGGTTAGCTGACCCAGCGAGCACAAGCAGCAAGGGGGGGATAAATGAATAAATAAATAAAATCTTAAAAAAAAAAAATCAGGAAATTCGGGTAACCATTGAGAACATTCAGGAGTTCGCCTGTATATGCATCTATGTCCACAAAACACTCACCCTTTTGCCATCTGACTTTTCCATTTCATACAGCCTGGCTTTCTTTCCCCGTCAGTAGCAGTCCAGGTGATGTGATGTTCAGATGATATTCTGGTGGCAACGCCAACCAAGGCTGTGTCCAAGGAAGCTGGCAGCAGTGAGGGTGTTTATAGCCTACAAGCAGTAATTTTCAAAGTGCACAGCGGGACCTGGAAGAGTTAACCTGTACAAGCTCCCATAGGGTGGGTCAGATGAAACCCTTCAGGTTGTTTGGAATCAGGACAGGATGTCGTTGAACAACGTTACTGCAGCAGCGTTTTTCTATTGATATCAATGGTATTTGGCCCCAAGATCAGCAAAGCCTGCGATGCAATGCTTCAAAGCAAATGCACTGCTGAGCCTCTGCTGCGTTCGCATTGACTTCAGGGCTGTTTTTCCAAACAACTGTGGAGTGGTAGAAGGAGTATACGGAGAAGCCACCAAGGAAAGATAACAGGTGTGGCTTGGGATTTGGGCCCTGGGGCCAAGGGCTGTTTGCCTGGGGACCTGTAGGGCTCTTTGCCTTTGCACAGGCTGTGAGGTTTGGTGTGTCTTGTTTCCCTCAATCACTTGACTGTCTTGGCACAAGGTTTACAGGTGGGGAAATGGCACCAAGTTGAGCTGAGTAAACAAGAGTCCTTGATTTCCACCCACTCTCAACCCAAGCATAACTCCACAGCTGGAGAAGGGGAAAGGCAAACAGAGAAAGAAAAGGCATTTTTTTGTCTTTTGCTTTTTCTTACACCCAACACAGCCTCATCAGGGGCTTCTGGAGGCTGTAGGCACGGTGCCAGGCCCTGCTCACCGCCTCCCTCTCCCAGTGCGTGTGTCCAGTGCCCTCTCCACGCCTACCCGAGCCTGGGTGGTGGGCCCTTGCCTGCCTGCAGCCTCCTCTTTGCTTTTTTTTTTTTTTTTTTTAAAGATTTATTTATTTATTTCTCCCCACCTGCCCTCCCCCTGCCCCACATTGTTTTGCGTTCTCTGTCTGCTTTCTGTTTGTTCTTCTGTGTCTGCTTGTCTTCTCTTTAGGTGGCACCGGGAACTGATCCTGGGACCTTCTGACGTGGTGAGAGACTGCTTAATCTCTTGCACCACCTCAGCTCCCTGGCCTGCTGCATCTCTTATTGTCTCTCTTCTGTGTTTCTTTTTGTTACGTCATCTTGCTGCACCAGTTCTCCGCGCGGGCCAGCACTCCACTCAGGCCAGCTCGCTGTGCGGATCAGCTTGCTTTTCACCTGGAGGCCCCAGGAATCAAACCCTGGACCTCCTATATGGTAGATGGGAGCCCAATTGCTTGAGCCACACACGCTTCCCACCATAGCTGCTTTTGAAGGAGTGAATGCATGGATGAAGTCGCTGGCCCCAGATAACTGAGCTGGCAGTGTATGGCTGGAGGTGGGATTTGAGCCTGGGGCTTCCTGGCTAACATCTGCACTTCTATGCCACAATCGCCGGGATTGTCAGTTCCACATGTCAGCTTGGACAGGTGATGGTGTCCAGTTGTTTGGTCAAGCCAGCACTGGCCTGATGGTTACTGGGAAGGTATTATGTGGATTTAAATCATCAGTCAGTTGATTGCATCTATGGCTGATGACATCTACAATCATCTGAGGAGACTGCGTTCAGCATGAAAGACGTCTCACCCAATCGATTGAAGGCCTTAAAGGGAGAACTAATGATGTCGGCAGTCAAATGGGGAATTTCCATCTCTACTTCAGCCAGACAGCTTCTCCTGGGGAATTCATTGAAAGCTTCGTGAGAGTTTCCAATTTACAGCTTATGCTGCGGAATTCAAACTTGCCAATCCCCAAAGTTGTGTGAGCCAATTTCCTGTAATATATTTCTTACTATATGTCTAATATATAACTATATCTCCTGTTCGTTCTGGTGAACCCTGATACAACTACACTGCCTCCTGGTGTCCAGGGTTGTACTGGCCCACTTCTGCTCTTTTATTTTATTTATTTATTTATTTTTATTTTTTTAAGATTTTATTTTTATTTATTTATTTATTCCCCCCTTGTTGCTTGTGCTTGCTGTGTCCATTTGCTTTTGGTGTTTTTCTAGGTCTACTCGTCTCCCTTTGTTGAGTCATCTTGCTGCGTTGGCTCACTGCACTGTGCAGGCCGGCTTGTCTTCACCAGGAGGCCCCAAGAATTGAACCTGGGGCCTCCCATATGGTAAATGGGAGCCCAACCAATTGAGCCACAGCCGCTTCCCCACTTCTGCGCCTTTAAAACCTACCTTAGGTGAAGTAACTTTGGGGCCCGACATTTCTGAGAAAGCCACAGGTCTGCTCTAAAGCCAAAGCCTTGCTGGGACCGAGGGTATGTGACTCGATTCCCTCCCACCAAGAGGAGGTCATCGAGAGCAGACCACTGATGGCCAAGGTACTAACTCCAGACAGCAGTGTGGACGCCCAAGTGGGACCTGGTGGGCCCTGACATCGAGGGAGAATGAGTTTTCTGCTGGGCAACTCCTGCTGTCAAAAACTATTAAGATGGACCCGACAGATAACAGATCTTTTTCCTAAAAGAGAATTCTTGTTTTCATGTTACTAGGAGCCCAGACAAGCACATCCTGTTGGAGAGGCCTGACTCCAAAATGAGCCTGCCATTCTAAATCTCTCTGATGGCGGCTCGGCCCTTGTCCTGGGGGTTGGGGGCAGTTGGCCGTGGTCTCCTGGGCTCAGGTGCTGCCCATTGAGAGGAGCTGGCTGTAGGCTCCAGGGGAGGGGTCCCTGCCTGGGAATATCACTGTTGTCCAGAAAGCCAGTCTGTGTTTGGATAGGATCCTTTCTGGCTATGGGCAAGTTCAACTCAGAGCCTCAGGTTGTTTCTTTTCAAAACTCATGCTGTGATTGAAAGGAAGCTAGAGGAAAATCTAGGGACTGTATAACGTAATGATTTTGGTGGTGGATAGAGATTGTGGTTAATGCTAAGAATAGGGTGATACATGTGAAAAATTACAACTAAAGTAACTTATGGATGATAGTTAACAGTAATATTGTAATATTTTGCAGCAATGGCAAAGAAGATATATCAATTCTAAGTGCCAACAACAGAGGGTATAAGGAGGTATGGAATTTTTCCTTTTGGAGTAATGAAAACATTCTATAATTGACTGAGGTGATGACAGCGCAACTCTGTTGAAAATGAGAGCCACTGAGGGTACACTTTGAATGGATTACACAAGGCATGGGGCTGTATAACACAGGGAATACAGTGGTGGGTGAAGGACTGTGGTTAACAGAATAGGAGAATGTTCTCTTATGAACTGTAACAAATATATAATACAAATACAGGGTGTTAATAACTGGGTGGGTGGGGGAAACGACACCAAATGTAAGCTATGGACTATACTTAGTACTATTTTGATGATGCTCTTTCATAGTTTGTAACAAATGTTTGTAGCAATGCAAGGAGGTGGTGGTGGTGGTGGTGGTGGTGGGTTGATGTATGGGAGCCCTTTATAATGAATGATTCGCATGTTTGTTTTGTAAGTTCACAACTTTTACTCTATACCTATTGTTGCAGTTGGGCAGTTTGATGTAATTATGAATTCCAAAAATATAATTGGATCATGCTTGTAAACTCATCTGTTAATCTGGGCATGATTAAGTTATGATTAGGGCGTTGACTGGGCCACGTCAGTAGGGCATTGAGCCCCATCCCTTGGTGGGTGGGGAATCAAATATAAAAGGCATGGCAAGAACAGAGTTGAAGCAGTTTTTTTTTGAGAAGCAGTTTTGATGTTGGAGAAAAGGCCCCAGAAGAAGAGAAGTGAGCCGTTTGCCTGAGAGTCTACAGCTGACCTTGTGGAGAAACCAGAAGAGCTAAGCCCGGAAAGAAATACAGCCCTGGGAAGAGAGGAACCCAAGAAGCCTGAACCCTGACAAACATCGGCAGCTGTCTTGCTCCAACACGTGGCAATGAACTTTGGTGAGAAGAAACTTACGCTTTATGGCCCGGTATCTGTGGACTTCTACCCCAAGTAAATACTCTTTATAAAGACCAACCCACTTTTGGTATTTCACATTAGCACCCCTTTGGCTGACTAATACAGAATTTGGTACCGAGGAGTGGGGAAGTGCTTTTTCATATACCAAAATGTTGGAACAGTTTTATAAATGGGTAAGGGGTATTTTTTGGAGGAATTGTGAAATGCTTGATGGAAAAGGCCTAGATCACTTTGAAGAGACTGTTGATAGTAATATGGGCACTAAAGAGACTTTCTATGATGCCTTAGAAGTAAATGATGAAACTCTTATTGGAAACTGGAGGAAAGGTGATGCATGTTTTAAAGTTGCAAAGATTTTAGCAAGATTAACTCCTGGTGTTATATGGAAGACAGAATTTGAAAATGGTGAACCAGAGCATTTAGCTGAGGAACTTTCCAAGGTAAACTCAGAGAATGTGGCTTGGCTTCTCCTTGCAGCTTATAGCAAAATACCAGGTGAGCGAAATACACTAAGGACTGAATTTTGGGCACAAAGAAAACAGAAACTAATTCCAGAACTTCCAAGTTTCTGGAAATCAAATTCCCAGATGAAAATGCCCTATTTGAAGACTTTACTAAACTTGGAACTCATAACTCAGAATTGAAGATGCAGTTATCAAGGAAAGACTTGTGGAAAGTCTTACTGTCTGATGGCTTGGACCCCTGCTTCCTGCATGCTAAACCAACAAAGTTTTTGAGAAAGCTGTATGAACAAAACCACTGTCAGCTTGGACAAAAGAGAACATGGGGAAAGGAGAGATTGAAGGAGAATCAGTTTTAAGAAGAAAACCATGGAAGCAGAGATCTGGGATTAAGACATCTCCTTGGGCCAAGAGAGGAGCCCCACCCATATGTGCAGAGAGGGTGAGCTTTCCCCAGCAGTTGAAGAATATGGATGTCCCCACCTGATGTTTGGGAAGAGTTTTGCCACCCCAGGGTGCAGGGAGGGTAGAGCACATTCCTCAAAGATTTGGGAGGTTGAGGTCAACACCCCATAGGTCTGAGAGGGGTGTACCTGTCCCCCATGGATTAGAGAAGGCCAGGTAGTCAACCCATTGCTCTGAGAGGGTTGAACCTGTATGCCAAAGGTTAGGGAAGGCCAGGTGGTCAACTCATTGCTCTGAGACGGTTGAACCTGTATGCCAAAGGTTAGGGGGAATGTTGCCTTCACCTCACTGTCCTAGGGGGGCTAAGACTCTAACCCAAAGGTGTGGAAATCACCCCCAACACTCTTGGAGGGTGAGGTCTGGAGCTTGGTTGACACCCAGATGCTTGATGAGCATGGAACCAAGAAAATGGCTGTTGGGCAAACCTGTGGAGAGGGTGGGTTCCCATGTGGCCCCAAGGAGAAGAAACCATCATCTTAAGAATGACTCTCAGGCTTTGAAATTGAATGGAGGATGCCCTGCAGGTTTACTGAACTGTAGAGGATCCATAACTCATGTTTAACATCCCAATTTCTTCTTATGATAATGAAAATGTTTATCCTTTGTCTTTCCATTTGTGTTTTGGAAGCAGTTAAATGGTTTTGTAAGTTTCAGAGGTCTGTAGAAAACAGGACTTTGCCCTAAGACAAACTGAATTTCTTTAAACTGATTATGATATGATTTTGTACGTGAATTGTTACTGATTTAAAGTTTTTTGAATATTGTAATGCATTTTTGGAATTCAGAGGGTGGAGTGTTGCACTTGGGAAGTTTGATGTAATTATGAATTCCAAAAATATAATTGGATCATGCTTGTAAACTGATCTGTTAATCTGGGCATGATTAAGTTATGATTAGCACCCCTTTGGCTGACTAATACAGGTATTTATGTATGTTCATGTATGACTGATCTACTTCAATAAAATTAAAAACAAAAACCAACGATGCTGTGATTTAACATCTGGCCCTCCAGGTGGCCAAGTTCCTGTCTGCATCAGGTTCCCTACTTGGATGGCTGAGAGTTGGGCTTATTTTAATCAGCTTCCTGAAGTTTTGGTAGGCTGCCTTGTGGAGGAGCCCTTTCCAGAAATAGAAACAACCCTGCGCTGGGGGTGGTAATTCACCTAAAGCATGCAATCACTCACTTTGCGCTGGGAGAAACCCTGTAAGTGTGGACACTTAATAAAGCAGAAAACAAACCAAAGCAAGAACAAGCCAGGAAGCTCATAGTTAATAAAAGGTGAAATTTCCTTCATTTAAATAGAGTCCAAAGGAAAACTTTGGATATTAGAAAATAAGGCACCTGTCATTCAGGATTTTTCCCTTTTCTGAAAAGTGTTTTACATTTTTTTATAAATATAAAATTTACCATTTTAACCATTTTCAAATGTACAGTTCAGTGGGATTAGTTACATTCACAATGTTGTGTTACATCACCATCATCTATTACCAAACATTTTTATCAACTCCAAAAGAAACTCTTCATCCATTAAGCAATAACTCCCCATTCTGCGAGAGGCTCCTGATAAACTCTAATCTACTTTTCTGTCTCTATGAGTTTGCCTTTTCTAGATATTTCATATAATTGGAGTCATAAGATATTTGTTATTTTGTGTCTGGCTTCTTTTACTTAGCATGGTATTTTCAAGGTTCATCCTTGATACATAAGCATGTATCAGACTTAGTTCTTTTTCATGGTTGAGTAATATTCTATTGCCTATATATTGTTTATCCAATTTGTTTGCCACATTTTGTTTATCCATTCATCTGCTCATGGATGTTAGGGTTGTTTCCACATTTTGGCTATTGTGGATATGCTATGAACACTGGTATACATCTATCTGTGTGAGTCCCTGTTTTCAATTCTTGTGGGGTATATACCTAGGAATGGAATTGTCAAAAAAGTAATTCTATATTTAACTTTTTGAAAACTGCCAAATTGCTTTCCACAGTGACTGCACTAGTTTACATTCCCGTCAGCAATGCGTGAGGTTTCCAGTTTCTCTGCATCCTTGTCAACACTTGTTATTCTTCATTTTTTAAATAATAGCCATCCTAATGGATGCGAAGTGGTATCTCATTGTGGTTTTGATTTGCATTTCTCTGACTAATGATTTTGAGCATTTTTTCATGTCCCTATTGATTGGCCATTTATATATCTTTTTTGGAGAGATGTCTATTCAAGCCTCTTGCCCATTTTGAAAATTGGGTTGTTTGCCTTTTTGTTGTTGAGTTGCAGAGCTTCTTTAAATATTCTGGATATTAAATCCTATCACCTCAAAAGTGGGAAGGGGGCAAGAATGAGATGCTTGTGAAACTGATTTCTAAGTTTCCATGACAACAGAGCACGGGATACAGAGGTATTTGAGAACATACTGTTTTTGCCCATTCTGGAGCTCAACCTCAGCCAAGGTGGACAGTTCTCATGTCCAGTGGCAGCTGCCCCTCCAGTCCCCCACCGGAATCCTGGCTTCTCTGCTGAAGGGCATTCCCCACCATGGCTCAAGGACAAAAGCCAGTGATTCTCCAGTGGGCTTCCCCTTCCTCAGGGAGAAGATTCTGGGGCACATCTACCTAGGTCCCCAGCAGAAAAGAGCTCCAGTTACCCACAGGATAACCCCTCTTTGTCTTTTTTTTTTTTTTTTTTTAATGTGGGTAAAAATCAAAATTTTCATAATACAAACCAATATTTGTAAAATGATATATAAATATATATACATATATGTGCATTTGCTTACATAAATGTTATTTATATGTATATATATAGATAGATTTTAAAAGGTGCTTAGAATACCTAAATGTTACACAGAAATTACAGGGATTCCCATGTTCCCCACCTCCCACACCTCCCATAACATCCCACATAAACATCTTTCATTAGTGTGGCACATCACCTGCAATGGATATATACATCCTGGGGCTTTGCCACTAAGCATAGACCACAGTCTCTCCCACACAGTTCTGCATGGTATTTGCTGATGTAAAATGGCCTATATCCGTCACCGCAACGTCACTCAGAACAACCCCCAAGTTCTGAAAAAGCTCCTGTATTACAACTGCCCTTCCCCTCCCTGCCCTGAAAGCTTCTAGTGACCACTGGCTCCACCTCACTGTTATAATTTCTTCCATTGCTTGAATCACAATATGTCTACAACAGAATACCATTAAGTCCACTGTAGTCCATAGCTCTTACCCCAATCCTGAGGAGACTGGGATGGTGATGTCTACTCCACCTCCAAGTGAGAGGGGGCTTATATCCCACGGATACGGTGGATGGTATTATCCTGCCTGCAGCTGCAGGCTCTCTCCATTCCCTGGGATGGCCATTGTCCATCATCATTGTCTCCTTACCAGGTGACTTGGGTGAGTCCATTGAGCTGTAGGGTAGGGGTTGCAGCTCCATCGAGATTCCAGGCACAGCTGGCACATAGGTAGACCAGAGGCTCCAGTCTGTGGAAGTACACCTACAAACTCCAGCATCACATATGGGTTTGAATAGAAGGGACTGATGGACCATGTGCAGGGGGGACTTATTTGAGTCCAACTCTGTCACTCTCAGGACCACAGATACCAAAGTAGAGCCTACTGATAAGGTGTCAATCTCTGGGGCTATCCCCCCTTACATAAGACCTGGGTGTCTCCAGAGCCCTCAGGAGCCCCACTGTGTGGGGATAACCCCTCTTTGATGCACCTGCTTTTGGCTTTTCTCCTTCCCCTGCCTCACTTTCTCAAATCCCTCCCTTGTGCTTCCCAGCACCGCCTCCCAAATTAACTCCCTACACTTAAGCTCTTGTCTCAGGGTCTGCTTTTTAGAGGAATCCAAATGAAGACCTGATTATAACACAGAAATTCAGACTCACCTAAAGTTGGCAATTAGAAGTTTCTCTGGAATTTCTGATTAAACAGATTTAGGGTCTGGTCCAGGCATCGGGAGTTTCTAAAGTTCCCAGGTATTTTGCACATGCAGCCAAGATGGAGAAGCACTGCTGTCTAGGTCTCAGGTCAGAGGTGGCTCTCCTGGGAGCTGGCTGGAGCTGTAGGACCTCATGAGGCCTGGACTGGCCCCACCATGTGAGAGTTTGCATGGTCCCAAGACCCCAGGGGATGCAAGTGCACGTTGGAGCTTGGGGATGCTGGCCTGGATAATGTAGCAGGAGAAGCTTGGGATTCGGACTCCTTTGTCCTGGGTTCTGGTCTCCTGTGTAGCCTCAAGCAAAGGACCCAGCTCTGTGTCCTTCAGCTGCCTCCTGAGAGCCAACGGGACAATAGTAGCAGCTCTCTTTTGTATCTTGTTAGGAACAAATAAAATAATGTCTCTCTGTGCCTTGTGAAGGCACTATAACATGGTGTAAAACTGACTTCTTGTTTTCTATCTTATGTGCATTAAAGTTCCACCACCAACCAATTGAAATGGAGTCTCCGGTTAGTGGTGAGCTACATTTTCTTGCTCCAATCAAAGCTCCAAAGAGAAAGAAATTCAGTTCCCTCCAGCATCTCCCAGTTGAAGTTTAGCCCTTAAAAGAACTCCCCAGAGGGAGGGCACAGGTGGATGGCCAGTAAGACAGGGATGGGGCAGAGATTTTGTGTTTCTGACAAGTTCCCAGGGGCTGCTGGTCCAGGCCTCACACCCACTGCCTTTGAGAACTGCAGGCCCAAAGGCCTCATTAAGTAGCAGCATCTTGCAGGTGTGGACTTCTGTGAGGAAGGTACATCAGAAGTGAGACTTCTCTGGAAAGAGGGCAGGTGCTTACATCCAGGCCCCTTGGGGCCTGCTGCCCTCTGCTGCTTGGTTGTTAGAAATCTGGAGGAAATTCATAAAGCTCAACTAGAGCCTCAGTCAAGTCCCAGCTGCCCTTTTGGATCTGAAATTAGCAACTCAGGCTGGAGGACTGTCTTTGCTGAAATACTGTTTACAACCAAAGGGCAGGAAACAAGTGGGGACTGGGAGGTTGGAAGTTGGACAGGGAGCACCCACTCTTGAGAGTACAGCTCCAGAACTTGGCCCCAGATACATTGAATACTTGGAGGATGGGCAAGGGACTGGAGAAGGGTTGGGATTGGGGTTTGAAGACCAGGAGGAATGAGTCTTACGATGCATGTTTCCATAACAGTTTTTGAACCCACTTAAGACATCCCATCCAGGCTTCTATTTTGTGGAAATGGAGCTATTGGTCCTGCTTCAGCCCTTGGGGGTAGACAAACCATTAAGAACCCTTGGCATTCCTCAATCCAGCTTACTGTTGGATTATGATTTGGTCTCAATAAACATGTGTGGATGACAATATTGATGACACTGACTCATTTTCACATGTCTTATTGGATGTGTTACCAAAGCAATACAAATCAAAGGGGGGAGGAGTGGAGAGCACAAACAGAGAGGTGGGGAGTCAGGCTGGGACTCTTGGCCTTTCTGTACTTCTGATGTCTCAATGTAAAGCAGGGATAATAGAAACTGCTCTCAAAAGACTTGCTTAAATTTGCATAAGGTAATTTATGTCAAGAATTTGGCACAGTGGCTGGCATCCACTACAGACTCACTATGTGTTGGTCATCATTCAGCTTTTTTTCTAATACTAATCACAATGAGTTATAAAAGAACAGTTATTTTAGACATTTGCCTCAGCAGGCTACAGAATTAAATATATTTGTAGAAGGGTAAATCCAGTTACAAAGAGACTTTCAAATTTGTTTGGAACATTTGCCTGTAGAGGAAGTGTGTTGGCAAAGATCTAACTCCATCTTTTTCTGTTCAATCTTACAAACATTTATTTTGTCCCTCATTTAAAAGTGATAAATATTTTATTAGGAACTGTGAAATGATCACTGAAAATTAGAGAAGCCTCATGCACTTAAGGCTGTAAGAGTTTTATATATTTCTTTCTGAGCTTTAAAAATACCTTTAAAAAATATGCTATTTTTGGGTCAAATTTACACAGGTACATAGTTTAACAAGTCAAAGAGCTCTCCAAGCCTTGGCCCTGTGACCTCCATCCTTTCCTTTCCCTGCATGTGCCTTATTTCTTGCCCCTGGGTAGCTACCACCTCACCTCCTTTAACGGAATCTTCTAGTTTCTCTTTATCTCTCAGAATCACACTTGTCAGTGGCTACATCTTTTGATTTTCAGACTTAGACATTGTCTAGTGGTTTTTCCTTATGAAGATAGGGGTTTAATTGTTCTGGGGCTGTAATAGGCCAGTGGCAGTGGCAGGTGCAAACTGGCACTCCACTCTTCAGGTGCAATAGGCTTCCATTGGTAACCACATTTATATAGCTCAGTTGCAGGACACAAGGCAGGGAGTACAACATACTGCACATCTCTGAGTCATCAGGGCTCCAGCAGCCACCCATGGGTATTCCTTCTTTGCTTCCCCATCCATGAGGGAAGTACACAGGCTGACACAGAGAAGTGCCACGGTGAGTGTGGGACACATTGAAACAGAGGTCACAGCCTTGGTTTCTCTCCCATCTTCCACATTGTTCTGGCTATGTACCAAGGCCAGTAAGCCAGCTTACAGCCTGCTCACTTCAGGGTAGTCTTGGAGAGCAGGGGCCCCAGAGCCAATCAGGAAGGTACAGCATCCTCACTTGTCTCACTTCAGTAGTCCCCAAAGAAGCCAGACTGTAAGAAGATAGACTCTGAAGTCTTTTTTTTTCAGGCAGGCCTTGGTCATCCCAGGCTTGATATTAACCTTTTATTCACATACACCACACTCTCCTTGTCTCCAACACACCCCCCACACACACACATGCACACACACACACATGCACATAGCACACCCATCCTCCCTTCTCCACACAGGTCTATTGCTGTTTTGGTGAGGTTCCTATTTAGTGTTTATATTTCATGATTTCATAACCACCATGGATAGCTGATCCCTGTAGTATACTATGATTGCTTTCTTTCCTTACATGACTTTTGTTTTCCCTGGAGTTAATAATTGTTTTGTTTTGTTTTTGTCTGTACTTTTTTTCAAATACAAAACATGGATTTCTCTTCCCACTCTTCCCCAGTATTTAAATTAAGATATCCACAGCAGGTGTTCTTTTATTTCTTCCCTTGAGGGATTCTCTCCTAGCACCCTCTGACATCTTCAATATAGATGTCTAGTCTGGTGCACAACTGACTTCCTTGAATCTTCTCTTCTTCTCCTGTGATGGCTTCTCTTCTTGAATTTGAGGTTTCCGTGTTCTTTGAGTCAATCCCTCAGTTTGCTGGAGCACAAATTCCAGCAGCTTCCTGAGAAAGAGAGAAAGGAGGTAAAAATTCTGAGATCTTGCACATTTGAAAAATGTCTATATTCTACCCTCATATTTAATTGATTGCCTGAGTAAAGAATTCTAGGTAGGAAGTTACTTATTCTTGGAAGCAGGAAGGCATTTGAGTTATGTCTTCTGGTTTCCAGCATAGCTGTGGAAAAGTCTGATGCTGTGTGACAGTTTTCTATATGAAACTCTATGGTTTATTTCTGGAATGTGTAGGGTTTCTTGGTGTGGGTCAAGTTTTATCCAAAGTGCTTGGAGGGCTCCCTCAATATGGAAATTCCTGTCCTTCAGCCATTTCTTATCCAGATTCGGGGTATGTATTTGATGAGGGTGTGGATTATGGTACAACTGGCTGGTTCCCCTGATCTTGGCAGATAAAGCTTTCCCTTCCTAGCTGTGACCACCTGGGTCCTGCAGGAAATTGAGTCACTTCCCAGTGCAAATCATAATCTGTCAAAAATGCTGCGCTTGCAAGTGAATTTTCTGCATATCTAAAGTAACAGAAGCTAAAAAAAAAAAAAAAGTAAAGTAAAAGAAAAAATCGATAAAAAAAAAAAACCACCCACGCTCACTTGACACTGAATTGTTGGGTTTAACAAGAAATGCCAAACCTATTGTCATGTTGAAAGATGAATGGGCGATTTAAGATTCCACCCAGGTCAGCTCCTTCTCCCTTAGCTCGAGTGACTCAGGAGCTAAGACGGAGTTGTTAGAAATAGGAGGTTGGCAGAATAGGATTCTTTTTTTTTTTTTTTTTTTTTTAAAGATTTTATTTATTTATTCATTTATCCCCCCCTTGCTGCTTGCGCTCGCTGGGCCAGCCAACCACGCCGTGCGGGCGGGCCTGCCCCCACCAGGAGGCCCCGGGAACCGAACCCAGGGCCTCCCATATGGTAAACGGGAGCCCTACTGATTGAGCCACAGCCGCTTCCCAGATTTTTATTTATTTATTCATTTATCCCCCCCTTGCAGCTTGTGCTCGCTGGGTCAGCTAACCACACCGTGCGGGCGGGCTTGCCTTCACCAGGAGGCCCCGGGTTCCCGGGGCCTCCCATATGGTAAACGGGAGTCCTACTGATTGAGCCACAGCCGCTTCCCCCAGAATAGGATTCTGTCAACATGGCATTCTGGATTTAACAGTCATCAGGCACAGAGGCTTCTCATAAACAAGAGTTGACTTAAGTTCTGGGCAACCTTTGTCTAATCGGCGATGTCCTTTCTCCTCTAAATAAAGCGTTTTGAGTGTTTGATGGGATAATAATAGCTACCATTTAGAGAGGCTCCCTCTGTGAGGTATGGGGCTGGGCTTTATAAATACTGTACTTATGCCTCCACAACACAACACTGGGCAGGTATTATTGTCTCCCCTTTACTGTGCACAAGACTCCTAAGGCATGAGAGCTTGCTCAAAGCCTCTTTGCTGCAGAGGCCAATAGTCAGCAGAGCTCAGAGTCACCCCCTCTCTTTTCAGCCGCAAGCTCCCAGCTCTCTCCACTGGGCAACACTGCCCCTGGATCTTCAGATGCAAATATATATGAGGAATGTTTATTTGAGTGGGGCGTGTGAGGCAGGGCCTTCCTCAAGGTGACCTTGGCTCTGTTTCCTTAAGAATTAAATCCAAAAGGTCACGTAGCAGAGTTCCAGGGGCTCAGAGCCTGAAGTCAGGGGACCTGGACTCAAGTCTGGGCTCTGGCGTTGAGCTGTGTCTCCTGGGCGGAAGCCACTCTGTTTTCCGGAGCCTCTGTTTTTTTATCTGTAGATTGGGGATGGAAATACTGACTCATTTAGGGTCACAGGACAGGGAGGAAGCATGAGGTCTGCTAAGCAGTTCCGGGAATCATAAAGGCTAATGTGATTTTTCATTGCCTGTCACTTTCAACTTCAACGTTTTTCCTGGAGTACATGAGGACAGGTGCTGCCCAACATGGAGAATGCTGTGGATTTAAGTAGTTATGTGTTAACTGCCCACATAAGTGATAGGTAGGGCTTTCTTTTTGCTGTAGGTGAACAAAAGTGACCTGCATTTGCCTGGATGGAGACTGGGACACTGCCTCATGGCAGGGTAAGGAAAGGGGTCTCTTGGAACCCAGTGCGGAAATGGAACTTCTTTCTTCTAGGGTAGAGGATGCTTATTGCCTCCTGGCAGGAGAGCAAGAGGGCAGTCAGGGCCTGGAGGAAATGGCAGGGGTGGGTTAATCTCCTCTCCAACCTCTGTCAGCTTTCTCTGGTAACAGAAGCATCTGTTTCTGTGTCCATGAAGTCTGTGCTCCCTAGGGTCAACAAGGCCTTCCAGGGTTTTATCAATGGTGAGTGACATAATAGAAATGGTGGTTACTGGAAGAAGACAAGCAATTTGAAAGGGTGGGAGTGAGAGGTTTGGAATAAGCCTTCCAAGACCAAACTCCCAAATGCTTTTTCTGGGCTGTTCTTGATATTAATTTGCAAATGTGGAATGACAGGGCACTATGGTATGTGCCCCCAGGGAGTTTTGTATCCAGTTCTTCCCTTTTCTAGTCCTTGATAGGGTAATATGAGTCACTTAAAATTCTTACCACTTTCTATGGATGATAAATGAAAGCCTCTATTTTGAAATGAGGATAAGCTCTGTTTTCAGATGAGGAAACTGAGGTTTAGTGGGATTAAGGAACTTGAGCAGAGTTAAATAGCTTATAAGGGCAGTACTTGGTTTGAACCTAGGAAGCCTGACCCCAAAGTTTTTGTTGTCGTTGTCATTGTCATGGCTATTGGTTCATTTTCGTGGGTTATCTCAGTCACTTCCCACTCAGAGCTCCTTGTCTGGGGGACTCCTGTATATCCCTTAAAGGTGAGTTCTAGACTGAATGGTATTGGAGGTGACCTTGTCAGAATGCCAGACTTGTGGTGTTATAACAGATAGAAACCTGCCTTTTGAAACAATTTCATTTCCCATGGGGTCCCAAATCCCTACAACACATGCTTTTTGGCTCCATCAAGAGTTTTTAATATACTGTGTTATTTATCCATTTCTGCCTCTCCTACTTGTCTGTGGAAATCATAAATGAGCCCCACTTCAAGAGTCCTTTCTCTCCTTGCGTGGAAGGGAGGTATCTTAGTTTGCCACAGGGCTGCTAATGCTAAGTACCATAAATGGGTTGGCTTTTATACTAAGAATTTTATTTAGGGTAAAAGCTTATGGTTCTGAGACCATGAAATGTCCAAATCAAGGCATTAACAGAGATACTTTCTCACCAAAGTCAGCTACTGGTGATCCTGGTGTCTTGCCATGTGACGAGGCAAGATGGTGGCCGATCTCTGCCAAGGTCTCTGCCTTCCTGTCCAGAATCTACCTTCTCCTGCATCTCAACTGTGGACAGCCAGGCATAGGGCTTATCTCTTTCCTGGTCTCTTCGGCTGCTCTGCTTTCTTCCCAAGTTCAGCTGTGGGCAATCAGGCATATGGCTTGTCTCTTCAGCCTTGAGAGTCTCTGTGGGCCCAGCCTCTAGGGGGCTCTATGATTAAGCTAGAGATCCATGAGTCCTCTCTCACATGGTAGGGTCAAAAATGGCAGCTTCCTCTCCTTCTCTCTCTTTTTCTCTCTCTCTCTCTCTGTCTCCATTTATATAAAGTTCCAGCAAGAGAGCAGAGACCTAATCTGAGTCATGCCTCACTGAACTAGTCCAATCAAAAGGGACCCACACCCACAGGAATGGATTAGTTAAAAAACATAATGTTTTTTTTTTGTTTGTTTAATTCACCAAATTCAAACTGTCACAGATGGAGAACTTGCTGGACCCAGAGACCAGTCAGGAGACCCCCTCCCTGCCAGGATACACCTTCATGTCACAGAATAAGCAAGCCTTGGGGAGGCAGGTTCTTGGAAGAGACAGGCCAGGCAGCCCAATGAGCTGGGCACCATAGTGGATCGGGGCTGGTTCCGCCTCCACATCCTCCAGAGTGAGTGTGGGAGAGACATAGTGGGGAGAAAACCCTTGCTCGGTCTCGAGCTTGTGCCAATAATGCACCTGCTTGTGCAACACCTCCAGGCTTGCTGGCAACCACAGCCATCCAGGCTCATCTGACACCAGGTATGCCAGCTCTGTGATGTGAACTCCAAGATCACCTACCTTGGAAGGGTGTAGAACAGAAACCTGATTCTAGCACAGACCAGGTATTTTCTAGAATGCTGCCCACCCCCCACCCCCCATGTGGTTTTCCTGATGTTTTCTCATGACTACATTTTTTGGGAAAGTGCTTTTCCCACCACTGATCAGAGGGTACCTGGCATACATATGACATCACAGGTGACATGAGCCTTCTTAGCTTGGGTAAGGCATGACAGCCAGGTATCTCTGCTGGGAAGTTCCTGCTTTCCCCCTTTCATAACCTGTTCTTTGGAAGTGAGTCACCAAGACCAGTATCCCCTCCAGGTGGAGGGGAAAGAAGTTGCACTCTTGGGGGGGACATCTTCACATATATTGTCTTGTCCACCCAATTTTAAATTGCCCCACCCCCGTTCCCATCTCCATTCACTGCTTCTTGGTCTTATCCCCAGCACTTAACATTAGTGTATGTACTTTGTATTTGTTGATTTTTGCCCCTGTCTCCTCCCCCCAGGGCATCAGCTCCAGTTGGGGGTGAGGTGGGAGGTAGGGTGGGGAGTGGAGGGAGGCCCATCAGAGGTGGGAGGAAGAGATACTTACCTGAAGCTGGGACCTTGAGCAACCTGTGGAATATTTCTGAGCCCTGGGAGACAATTTGGAATGAGGAGACTTGGTTTGGGGGGATATTATGAGAGATCCATGAGAATGCAGGGAACATGCTCCCAACTCAGTAGTTATCAGATAATTTCTTTTTGTTCTTAGGTTTCTTTTGTTTGTTTAGGACAAAGTTGATCAAGAATTATTTCCCAGAATATACCAAATTCCCTCAAAGGAGATCTCCCTCCCTTCCTCCCTTCCACCCTTCTTCCCCCCAGGCCCTGCTTCCTTCCTTTCTCCTCCCCCCTCCACCCCTCCTTTCCTTCTGTTCTTCTTCAAGGGAGGCTGCTTTGAGAGGTGGCCTTCATTACAGGAAAGCTGACCTACCAGGGAGGCAGCTCATTGCTTTATCCACAGTCACTTTCTTTCCCGTATTGTGGAATATGGAGGCCACTGAGTCTCAAAGCTGAAATGGCCTTTTAAAACTCTCCCAGACTTGGTGTCAGAGGCCTGGAATTGGGTGTGTGGGTGGGAGGGTATTCAAGACCCATTCTAAGTACCTGTCTGGGGGATGCCAGAGCAGCACAGACCTGCTCACAAGAGATAGTTGCTAAACTTTCAGGATTCTTATAAGCCAGTTGCTAAATACAGGTATTATTGAAAATTAAATGATACAAACTTACAAAGGCCATAATTACTCAAAACTCATCACTTTCTAATTATTTTACAATTTTTTGTTATCTATGCTTTAAATGCTACATCCTGGTGGCTACTGGGCATTTCTTCCCAGCTCTGCCTTCAGTGACATCACATTGGCAGCCTGAAATTAGCCATGGTGGGAGTATTTACACCACAGGAATTGGCAAACACTACAAATCAGGATCTTTGGTTCTCTGGAGAGCCAGCTGTTCAACATTTACCAGCATATCTCTGGTTCCACCCCAAACCTGTGACCTCAGAATTTGGATATTGCACTTTTAACCAGCTACTCAGGGAATGTCTATATAACCAGCTAGGCAAAGTGTGTGGAGTGGGTTTGAAAAACACTGACTAGCCCATCCATCTGTGCAGAACGGGGACTTCTGCCAACCTCCAAAGACAAGTCTGCTCATCACCAGAAGACACTGCCCAGCCCATCACTTATGCAATGCTGGGTTCTTCTTTATGGCACCTCTGCTTGAATGCCTCCAGAGGCAGGGAGCTTATTGCCCTTAAGCAAATTCTTTTGTCTAGCAACTGTTCTAATTCTTCCAGTTCTTCATTATAATGAACAGGTCACACCCCACTATAGGGATCCCAGTTCTCCCCTTTCCATGGGGCTCTAACTCCAGGGCTCACCTCTCTTCTAGAGATGAGCCTGTTGAATATGTGGAGACAAAGCTAGTGCCATGTCCCCACCTTCCCCTACCAATACATTTTCTCTTCTCCAAGCTACACGTTCCCTGCTGTTTCAACTTTTTCTCATATGCACTGTTAAAACTCTATTAAATACCATCTGGTTTGCTTTGGCCAGTCTTTTGCATTTGTTGAGACCTAAATGGTATTGAATCTGGCCTTTTATTCCTAGTCATAAGTTAACTACCTCATCTGAATGCCTGAAAAAGTGTTTTTACAGGAGGAGACCTTTAAATAGTAATCTTTTTGAGACATTCATTGATTAGCAACACTTCAGACATATATTTATTGTGCAAAATAAAGTTCCTCTGCAAAAACGTAGTTTCTGTTTTTTTCAGAGAATTAAGATTTAGTAAGAAACAATTAGACCAGCTATATTTTCCCTAGTTGACAACAGATTCGGGGTAGAATCTTAAACAAACAATTCCTTAATGAGGACTTTTATCTTCCTAGATAGATTATGTGGTATGTTTTTCTTGCTTTAATTCCCCTAAACACATCTGATTGTATTTCTGAGCTTCGCTTTGCCTTACATCTTGACAAAGATAGAGTTTTGATTCCATAGTTTTTCTCCAGTAAAAATAGTCCCTTTCTCTTTTATCAGTTGCTATTCTACTTGGCATCCCCTTTGTAACCGTTGGAGAATTTGATGTAATTATGAATTCCAAAAATATAATTGAATCATGCTTGTAAACTGATCTGTTAATCTGGGCATGATTAGGTTAGGATTAGGGCGTTGAGCCCCACCCTTTGGTGGGTGGGGAATTGAATATAAAAGGCAAGGCAAAGGACAGTTGAAGCAGTCTTTTGAGAAGCCATTTTGATGTTGGAAAGAAGGCCCCAGGAGAAGAGAAGCAAGCCGTTTGCCTGATCGTCTACAGCTGAACTTGTGGAGGAAACAGGAGCTAAGCCCGGAGAGAAACACAGCCCCGGGAAGAGAGGAACCCCAGAAGCCTGAACCCTGGCAAACGCCAGCAGCTGTCTTGCTCTAACACGCGGCAATGGACTGTGGTGAGAGAAGAAACTTAACGCTTTATGGCCTGGTATCTGTGGACTCCTACCCCAAATAAATACCCTTATAAAGACCAACCCATTTTTGGTATTTTACACTAGCACCCCTTTGGCTGACTAATACACCCTTAAACATGTTAATTGTCAGAAATTCAAAGAAAACATTGGTAATGTGAAATTTATGCCTCTCTAAAATCTTTCACACTCTTTGAAGAGCAACTAAAAAGATCTACATTTAAGCCCAGGGAGAAGGTGGGGGTTGACCAGATGATATAGGTGTGGCCAGAATAAGCTGTACATAGTAGCTTCGTGGTTGTCTGCCAATGCCCTTTTAACTCCCTCGGTGGGCTAGAATGATATCCTTGGTTGCAAAAAGAAAACCTCTAGGTGCACTAAGTCAGAAAACATCCCTGAGCTCAGTATTTCCTGTATCTAGGTGCTATAATCATCAAAAGTTTTGAACTTTGTTCTAAGTATCTCTCTTCTCTCCAGGGCCCACCACTGCTAGCTATCCTGGGAAGTGGAGTACTATCTTATCTCTCTTCCTTGTTTTATGTAAGACATATTTTAGTTCATACCCCTCCAGGACTGGAGAGGGAGGGTGAGCTGGGCAGTAAGTGTTGTGGGGATAGTGGGGAAGTTTTTTACTTGATTTATGCTGTTGTAAGCAGGGCTTTATAACTGCCTGTCTTGGTGTTTCCTCATGGATTCTTTGGCGATCTCCCAGTGGGGTCTCTCTTCTTCATTCTTGGGCTGGGATCATACATGCCTGGCCCTTGTTTACAATAGCCACCCTCCCATGGACTCATCCTCCATTGGGGTTCTGTGATTTATGCCCCATCCTTAGAATGACCATATTAAGCTTATTCATCTCCAAATCCAAAGGAATTGAGAAATCTTCCCCTTTTAGGGACAGGGGGAAAGAATATTTTGCTCTTAACTCATTGACTAAGAAAGGCCTCAATTTACTAGGAAGTAGGAAGAGGGCACAGTCACCAAAGAAATAATAAATCAGTATTTGTTATTTGTTTGAACATGTGCCTAGAAGAGTGATGCTTCCTGGAAGAGATGTACACATGCCATTCATTTTTTTTCCATTTGTCATCTTCTTCCATTTGCCTTCTACTTGAAAGTCAATAGATCCAACCAAGAAGCTTTTGTTCATTTATTAAAAACTATTCTTGAGCACCTACTATGTGTTAAGTATAGTCTTAGGCACTGGAGACTCATCTCTAAACATACCAATCAGCAATTCTCATCTTTGTAGCTTTTACAATAATGTTCCTTAGAGTTGATACTTGATGGGAGGTGGTGGCTTAGCCATGAGGCTGTTTCTGGGATCTTTATCAGCATTTATTCTTTCCCTTCTATCAGTGTGTGAGGATTAGCTGCTGTCAGAGCCCTTTTGGCAACTTATATCATGGTTCAGGCTTTGCAGGCAGCCAGATTTGGGTATGAAGCCCAGATTTCTTCCAAGCTGCTTCTCCAAAATGTGATTTCCTCACAGTCAGAGTGGTGATGGTTGTGCTTCCTTTATATAGTAGTTTGGAATTTTAATAAGATAATGTAGGTTTATAGATTATCACAAAAGTATGGCTCATAAAGAGCACTGAATGTTGATGGGCAGATGGACTCATAGCTAGCCAATCCCTCCTGGTTCCTGAGGCTGGAAATTTGATGGACAAAGGCCAATGGTTCAAGCTGGGAATATGGCTGAGAAAAGAGCCAAGAGTTTAGTGACAGTTTAGGCAAAGTAGTCTGTTTACAGCCAATTTTTTGTCAGAATCTAGTGTTTGTAAGTTTATGAGGCAAAGTCAGCTTCCAGGTTAAGGGACAAGTTCAGAATAAGAAACTCACTTGCTTGTGCTGGGCAGAGAGAACCTGAGGTCCAGGTCAGAGCCTCAGTGAGGTGGTATGGCCGTGGGGCCAACAAGGCTATGCAGAGGACCATCAATCCCTGACACCTAGGAGTAAAGAGGAGGAAAGTAGTTTCCTTGTCTCAACCACAACCAGCACTTCTATGACAACCCCCATTGGTAGGCTAAGATGAACAAAACAGGCAGAAAAGGATTCTCAAATACATACAGGAACAAATCAGCACTATGAAAAAGATGCACCAGATTCAACAAATGGAAATGACATTTGAGGAAATAGAGAAAACAGGATGTGATTTTTAGCACACCCGGCAATACATTTTGAGAGACAAGGAGGAAATTGCATACATAAAAGAAGCAACTGAAGTTTCTAAAGCCTCATTATGGAGACAAATATACATAAGAATAATCAGGAATATTTTTAAAAAGAACAGTGAGAGGATACTTTCCTCCTAGATATTGGCATATGCTGTAACCGAATATTGGTTAAGACATTGAGGTATTAGTATGGGGCTAGAAAAATAGATGGGTGGAACACAAGTGAGCATCACAAATTAATCCATGTGGATAGAAGAACATAGCATATGGTGAGAGTGGCCTTTCAAATATGTAGGAGATTTTGGTATATTCAATAGTGTTTTGTGATATTCAGATATCCCTTTGGGAAAAAGTATATCCCTCTCTTATATCATTAACTTTTCTGGAATGCATTCTTGAGAAGGATGTAAATATAAAGATCAAAACTACAGTTGGCATGATTGATATACATCAGGGGTTCTTAACAATGAGTCCGTGAGCTTAAATTGAAATAATAATAATAAAAAAAACCATTATTCTTGTGGGGATGTGTTGGTGCGGGTGTGATATATTTATTAAATAATACACAGTATAATGTGGACTTAGTCAGGGGTCTGTGGTTTTTCACTTGACTGGCAAAGGGGTCTGTGGGACAAAAAAGGTTAAGAACCCCTGAGATACATTGATATAATTAAGTATAACTGATGTAAATAATATAAAACACACCAAAGTTATTAAGAAAAAGATCAACAGTTTTGATTACATAAAAATATTTTTAAAAATCCTCAATGATAAAAGATACCATCAACAAAATTAAAAGACATTTTAAAAGCTTGAAGAAAAATGATTGCAGTGTGTATAATGTACATGGCAAAAGTTTAATACCATTATATAGAAAGTTTTTAGAATCATTTTAAAAACCAACAAAATAAGGGGCAAAGAATAGGAGCAGGTTATTCATAGTAGAGGAAACATACCAGCCAATGTAAACATCACTAGTATCCAGGGAAATCCAAACTAAAACAACCATGAGATAATGCTTTTCACCCTTCAGGTTGGCAAATATTACAATGTTTGATGGTTTCAATGTTAGCAGGTGTGGGAAAGAAGCTGTTCCACTTTGGGGAGAGCAAATCAGCAATTTGGAGACCAATTTGACTATATTTATTAAAATTAAAAATGTGCACATACTTTGACCCAGCAATTCCACTTCTCCGTGTCTACTCTAGAGAAAGGAGTGTGTTGGGGAGACTCGTATGAAAATGTGCACTGCAGCGTTGTTTACAGAGCACACACATGGAAACCAGTCAGCAAGGGAATGAATGAATGTGAGGGGTAAATAAATGAGGGGCCTCTTTATTTCCATATTGTTGGAATCTTTTGTGATGTATTCAGGTACTGATTTTTCAGTAAGAAAAATAGATTACAGAATGAATTTATTTTTGCAAAAAAATTTTATATATGGATGTATATGTAATACATACTGGAAAGAAAGACTAGAAAGAAAAATACAAAGCATCTATCCCAGAGAAGTGGAATCATAGATATTTTAAGCTGTTTTTGGTTTCACTTTTCAGCCTTTTCTAAGTTTTCTACAAAGACGTAGAATATTTATGTAACCACTTTTTTTGTAAAGGGCATCATCACCTAGGGGCTGCCTTAGGCACCTGGGGCTGTTTTTCAGGGCACACTCAGCCTTGGGCGAAACCGACAGCTGGGCCCATAAGGAATAAATGGGTCAGGGCCCCAGAGAAGGACGCTTCTGGGGTTCTGGTGTCCCCGCATCCTGCAAGGTATCCTGACCCAGGCTCCCTGGTTGAGGCTCCCATGCCTCTTCAGAGGTTGCATCTTCCTCCTCATTCCTTCACCATGAACTCTGGATGGGACCTTGTGTCTGTGTGTGATACAGGTTCCTCTTCAGATTCCACTATGGTCCACTTGCTAGAACTTTCCACACAGCTCTGCAGACTCTTTTCAATATAGAAAAGCCAAAATGCATTGGTCTAGGGAGGGTTTTCCTGAGGTTGACAAGGACCCTCACCAAACGCTGCACATGAGTAGGAAGGAAGAGCTGGAGTTGGTGTCAGGACACCCATCCTACCCCCCTTCCCCAGCTGCTCCTGTCTGTCTGTCAGTCGGCAAGTTTTGGGGGAGTTCCTTCCTCTCTTCAAGCCCCATTTCAAGTTGAGGACTTCATTTCTCCTAGGGCTGTCGGGAGAAGGTTTGGAGCTCTGTGGACGAAAGTCACTCCAGTGTGACCCAGCAAAGAGACCTGAACTATGGAACAAACTGTGGTGGGAAGGAGACTGCCTCCTGAGATGTATATATCACTTGGGGAAAGTCTGGCTGCAGAAGCCTCAGCCACCCAAAGGAAGCTTAGTGTCTGAATGCGGAGTTAGGTGGTGCTTTCTCCACAGCACGTTCCCAGCACCCAAGCTGGGTTCAGTGGCTGTTGATGCAAAGCAGCCCCTGCTCCTTTTAGAGAGGAATCTTTGCTGAACATCCATAGCTTGCCAGAGAGGTGTGGTATTCCTCCCCCCAGGAGGCAAGGATATGACTTTATAAGAGAAAACTGAGGATCCGCTGCTTTCTGGAGGTCAGTGGCCACCCTTAAAGCATTCATCAAAGGACTCATTCTTTTTGGATCTTTAACTAAATCATGAAAAGTATTATGGCTTCAAAGTACAGCTGGGGGAAGCGGCTGTGGCTCAATCAGTAGGGCTCCCGTTTACCATATGGGAGGCGCCGGGTTCGGTTCCCGGGGCCTCCTGGTGAAGGCAAGCCCGCCCGCATGGCTGACCCAGCGAGCACAAGCAGCAAGGGGGGGATAAATGAATAAATAAATAAAATCTTAAAAAAAAAAAAAACAAAGTACAGCTGGACCCCTGAGCCCCCTGGGGTTTTATGCAGACGGGCTGCATTAGAAACATTGGCCGTGGGACAATGCCTCTGCCCTTCTTCTTGGTATCCAAGAGATTTGCTGAACATCAGCACCACATGGTTCATGTCTAATCAGTAACAATGCTGACGTTCCTTGGAAACAGGTCACCAGGCATCTTTCTTCACGCTAAGTGCTGACCATCCGTGAAAATCCAAGAGGTTTCAACAGCCAGGAAAAGGAAGCCTTTTAAAAGAAAAGCTATAGAGAAAAAAGTTTTCGCGTACTTCAAAGAAAAGTGAAGGGGAAAGTGCTGTGTCTCACTTAAAGGCATATTTGGGTCCTGGAAAACATGACTGACTGTGCCAAGAGTTTCTGATATATACTCAGCCCCTGTCCACCCAGGAGCAATTGCAGAATCAGCACATGGTTCTGAAAAGCACAGAGGTGGAGGCAGCATGTCCTCTGGGGTGGACCCTGGGCCGCTTCCGTGGTCCTTTGCCAAAAGGTGGAGCCAAAAATTCCAGAACAAACTGAAGGTCCCAACCCTGGGACTAATGTTGCCAACAACAACCAAAGGTGCCTTGAAGTGGAGGGGCTGGCAGGAGATGCAGGGGGCCGTGGGCCGTGACTCTGGTGGCATGCTCAATTGTGGGCTCGGGACCAGGGGCTGAAGAGGGATTCCAGGCCTGGGTCTTTTGTAAAACCCTTAATGAAAATCAGTCCCAGTCTTAAGCCAAGTGGCTGCCGAGCTCAAAGGCCTTTGGGGGTTTAGTCGTTTGGCTGAGCTCTGTGCCCTTCCTTTCATTGCTCCAGATGACGAGCGGATACTTTGCTTGGCAGCCTCTTCATCTATTTGGTGTATAACATTCGATTTTCCTCTGCACATAAGAAATTGAGAGCTAGACACGGACCTTCATTCTTTTATCAATCTTTAAAAAATAAAATGAGGGAGTGGATGTAGCTCAAGTGGTTGACTGCCTGCTTCCCATGTATGAGGTCCTGGGTTCAATCCCGGGTATCTCCTTTAAAAAAAAAAAGATCTCTCTCCAATTCTTAGTGAATAGTGATCCAAAACACAAGCCGTGTAGTGTAGGAGGGTGGTAGGCAGGATCACAGACCACGGACCTGCCAGGGTTGCAGGCAAGCACCTTGGTCTCAACCAGGCCTCTGTCTCCTAATCTGTCTCCTTCTCAGAGGATGGGCAAGAAGATGGAGCGTTATAGATTGTGCAATCATTAACATGGATTATTTTTACATTTCTCTTTAGTTTGGAAGCTACGCAACTGTTGTGCAAATTTCACTGATTTATGGGTGGAATCGTGTTTCCTGCAAGACTTGTTTGAGTCCTAAGCCCCAGTCCTGTGGGTGAGAAGTCATTTGCAAATAAGATGTTTGAGGATGTGATTAGTTAAGATGAGGCCAAACGGAATCAGGTGGGCCTTAATCCGACATGACTGGAGTCCTTAGAAGCTGAGGAAATGTGGACACAGCAGGAGACAGATGGGGAGAGGAACGGCCACGTGACAGAGGCAGAGATGGAGTCATGGGTTGCCGGCCAGCCACCCTAAAGATGCCGCAGACTTCAGAGAAAGAGCATGATGCTGCTGCCAGCTTGATTTTGGACTTCTAGCCCCCCAAATTGTGGGCCAATAAGTTTCTGTTGTTTAAACCAGCCTGTGGTATTTGTGGTAGCAGCCCCGACAAATGAAAACACTGGACTTCATTTGATTCACTACAAAGCTATTAGGATTAGAGAAGTAATACTGATCCCTTAAAGAGCAGGCAATTTATGGCTGATTAGTTGAACATTTCTGTCTGTTTATTTTATGTATGACCAGGGCAGAGGTTAAGGACAGAGAAGGCGATGAGACGGAGAGATGCTCAAAAGAGAAGAGGATGGAAGAAGACAGCCCTAGAGAATTTTAGGTATTTCCCCAGAAACTAAGGCTGAGCATTGACGACCAGGGAGACAGCCAGTGGGCAAGAAGGTGCGCTGTCACCAACCCAAGCCAGCAGTAACCAAAGACTGACATCTGACAATGACTCAATAGCACCCCCCTGCCTCCTTGTGCCAGGCACTGAGCTGGCTCTTAGAGGTCCAGCCTGAATGAGGTCAACTGAATGAGTTTGTCCTCTGAGTACGTCTCAGGTTGGATTTGAGCAAAGTGGAGGTGATGGGTGGTGATGCCAGGAGCCCAGGTGGGAGAATGGGGAGGATGGGAGATGGACTGCACCACCCAAAAGGTATCTTTGGGCAACTGGGGCTCAACCCTATGAGAACCCCCAAAAGCCAGTGTGTACACACGCGTCAGCCTCATCCCTTCTGGGGATGAATTGCCCAGGAGCTATGTGCCTTCTTCCAAAAGCCATGGCTGAGGGTTGCAGCTGGTGGGAGTTTGTTTCCCAGTGCCCCCAGCCTGCTGCGTGTGTGTGCACACGTGTGTGTGCTTGCATGCAGGCACAAATGGCAGGAAAGCCTGTGGCCATTCTGGAAGAAAGCTGTTAGGCACAGAAGTTGGTAGGAGCAAACTAAAGGGGCCAGAGGAATGAGAGTGGGACATGGGCAGTTTCTGCCTCACCCAGGCTACTCTCTAAAGGTGACAGGAATAGATGAGTCATTTCACACATAAATGCTAACTTACAGTTGTCAATGCCATGGAAGAAACATACTAAAGGTTATGAAGAGACTGATGGTAAGAGGAGACTGAGGAAAGCTTTTCTGGATAAGTGGTGGCCGAGTGGAGACCTAGACGATGACGAGTACTTGGCCCAGGGGAAGGAAACGTTTTGGGTGGAGGTAACAGCTTGTGCAAAATCTGGAGAAAGGATGGAGACGTTTTCACTCCTGAGTTTTACAGCGGGACATGTCACAGTCCCATCATGTTTGGAGATGGCTCCTGTCTCTAAGTGGAGCCTGGAGGCAAGAGTGGAGGAGGGGAACTCTGGTAAGCCATATTGCCATGGTCTGGGATGGTGGCAGAGGGAGAGGGGAGATGTGGGCAGGTTCAGGTGTATTAGGAGTGAGAACTGCCAGGCCTTTGCTACTGATTTGATGTGGGACGTGACAGTGAAGGGCGGTCTGAGTGGCTGGTAGAAGGTGCCATTTCAATGAGATTCCCTTCAACTCAACTCAGAATTGCTATCCTTTCCTCCCTGGCCTTGAGCTCCTCTGCTTGTGTACCTTCCTCAAAGCCCATCTCAGCTTCTCCATGGTGTGGCCCCATTGTATGGGGCTGCCTGAAGCATCCTCAAAGAACTGCCTCAGCTGTATCAAACCTGGGGCCTCTGGCTTCTTATCCTGGCTGGATCGCTCATTTATTGCATCATCCTGATCAATTCCCTGAAACTTGAAAGGCTTATTTTTGAAAGCAGCCAACAATGACACATTATCTAGCTGTTGCCAAGTTCAGCAAAATAAAGACTGCATGAGATCAGAGTCTCAACATCCATGGAACTGCGTTCTAAGAGGAGGACAGCCACTGTGGTTCTGGTCATTGTTTTTAATCCTCGAGCAAGAGCCTTGTGCCCTGGGGTTGTTTTTCATAACAACACAGATCTGTCTAGTTCTGTACAAATTTAACGTCAAGTGCCTTGGTCATATGGCTCTGTCCTCCACCTGCTCCTCTGCTGCTGGGAACATGGGCCTGCATTTACACAAAGGTATTCCAGTGCCTTGGAGGAGAAACAGAGGCCAAGAAGCTCCTAGGAGGGGGTCCTTGGTCCTTTTGGGGAATATCATCTTTTACAGGTTCTTGCAAAGGTTGACAATGAGTTCACACCCATAGAAATGAACAAGTTTCCCACCCCATCCCCCGCCCCGGAGTACATAATTTAACCTAACACACAACGTTTAATAATCATGTCTTGTGCATGCCTTTCAGAGGTCTCTACCTAGATTATCTAGCAATTATCTAGGAATTCTGCTGAGTCATGGGCTAAGCCCAATTTTCAACTTTACTAGATACTGCCAGTTTACTCTTCAAAGTCATCATTCAAATTGCCATTCCCATCAGTAGTATGTGAGAACTATGAGATTTCATAATTCCCCACCATATCTCCAACACTTGGTATTTGTTAGGCTTAATTTTTACCAAATGACTAGGAGTGAAATTGTAATTTGCTGTTTAATTTGCATTTCTCTGATTTCTAGAAAGCAGATGAAGTACCTCATCTTTTCTTTTGTTGATTGGTCATTTATATTTTCCCTTCTGTAAGCCAATTTATTTCCTTTGTCCCTATATCGGTTTGGATTTTCAGTTCCAACCCTTTGTCATTTTATGTGCATTAGAAATATTTTTTTACTCTTCTGATATTTGTCTTTAAATTTTATTTATAAAATCTTATAAAGCACACATTTTAAAATTTTAATGTAGTTGAGCTTATCAATATTTTATTTTATGGTCTGTACTCTTTGTGTGTGTGTTTAAAACAACCTTTACATCTTACTGTCCTAATGATATTTTCCTTTGGTTTATCTAAATAGTTTGAAATATGATTTTTCATAGTTAAATAGCTAATTTAGTTGAAATTTGTCTTTATATATGATGTGAGGAAATATGGTGAGTCAATCACCCTAATACCTGATACTGGATATTCCTTCATTTCTATAGGATATATAGTGTGTCATATCTATCAAATACCAAGTTCCCATATATTCCGTATTCATTAAATCTAAGATGCCATTGATCTTCACCCATGTCAGATAAAATGGCTTTGACCCACCAGCTACAGCTCTCAGAGTAAGCTGTTAAGGCTGCTGAATTTTGCTAACTTGTAAATCAGGTACCATGAAACCTATTTCTTAGAATTATTTTTAGTACCTGAAATAATGCATACTCGATTCCTTCGAGGCGGCAAGATGGCGTTGGTGTAGGAGGGCGCACACTGCAAGCTCCCAGAGCAAGGCGGATTGGGGACGGGGTCCTGCCCGGGGGTCTGTGCTGTGCACTCGTGGAGTGAGAAGCTTGGGACATCTATCTGCGCGGATCGGCGGTGTGGACCAAACGGTGGAGATTCGTGAGTTTTGAGGCTGCCGGTGGAGGTTGGCACAGGCGGCTGAGCCCCACGGTTACGGAAAAAAATAATAAAACGGCCATTTGGAGCCGCGGGCGGGGCGAAAAAAGTTTTATTTTCTGGGGAGCTGGCTGCCTGGCGCCCCTTGGACCTTGTGTGAACAGAGCAAACGAGCTAGTCAGCACCCGGTGAACCGGAGGGGGGATTTTGGTCGGGGAACGCAGCTGATTTCCCTAGCCACCCAGGGATAAGACCCGGGCCGCTGCGGAGCCAGGAGGAAGGGACACTTCCCAAAGAAGGGAGGGTTCGGTTGGAAGACAGGGAAGGGTATTTTATATTTTTAGACATCGATCTGGCTGCCTGCACCGCACCATAGCTTTGGGGAGCAGATAAGCCGAACTGAAGCAGCACCAGGCTGAGAGCAGACGCGAATCTGCACTCAAACTGATTTACTGAGCAGCCCGGTGTCGCTGGAGCTGGGCGCCAGAAGGGGCGGAATCCGCCATCTTTAGCACTCTTCACTGACTAACATCAGAGTTTCAGCTAAACTGGGGAGTCCGGAAAGTGGAACGTGCTTGATTAATTTCCACGGGCCCAGCTAGGGTCCCTTCCGTAAGGGGGTTGGTCTAGAAGAGGAATTATTTTGGGTCCTGCATTTGGCTAAAAAAAAAAAAAAAAAAAAAAAAAAAAAAGTGAGGTCACCTCAACAATTGAAAAATAAATTCTTTTAAATTTAGTTTAATAGCTAAAAGCTGCTTCAGGACTTGCATATAGAACCCTGTGGGGAAATTCATTGATAAACACAAGTAGGCAGGAAGGATCCACGTGGACCCTAGGGGAATCATTGACCCCCCTTAGCTCTGTTTGACTGCTTGCCTGTGTGGATCATTGGTTTCTCTCTGTTACTTTTTGGTCTATTGCTATTATTCCCATTTTCCTCCCCCCTTCCTTTTTCCTTCTATTTTTTTTTAAATAGGTGCTGCCAGCTGGTCGCTTATTTGCTGGGCTTCTTATTCAGTAATTTCCCAATCGCTGTATATATTGATTCTGTATTACAAACTATCGCTTATCCTTCCTGCATGTTTCTGCCTTCTGTTTTCTGTTGTGGCTCTTAGAGACAACATTTTTTCATAGGCCCACAATTTAAGGGTGTCAATTTATATCCCATCTAATTTGTTTCCTTCTTCTTTTTTCTTTTTTTTTTTTTATTAGTATTAACTTTTTCCTTTCAGACCTTTCTCTACTATTTCTCTACCTCCTCATAATTCTAGCCTTCTAAATCACTATATATATATATTCCTCCATTTGTTTTCCCAGTCCACTATAGGAACTCCATATTTTTTCCTAGTACTCTACACTGCCTACACAAGTTAAATATTCATCTCATTAAGTCTCATTTTGCCCCTCTTCTAACTTT
>JAKSZT010004976.1:3166571-3189894 GCA_026826555.1 Tolypeutes matacus
TTGTGGGCCTATGAAAAAATGTTGTCTCTAAGAGCCACAACAGAAAACAGAAGGCAGAAACATGCAGGAAGGATAAGCGAGTTTGTAATACAGAATCAATATATACAGCGAGTGGGAAATTACTGAATAAAAAGCCCAGCAAATAAGCTACCAGCTGGCAGCACCTATTTAAAAAAAAAAAAAAGAAGGAAAAAGGAAGGGGGGAGGAAAATGGGAATAATAGCAATAGACCAGAAATAAACAGAGAGAAACCAAAGATCCACCCAGGCAAGCAGTCAAACAGAGCTAAGGGGGGTCAATGATTCCCCTAGGGTCCACGTGGATCCTTCCTGCCTACTTGTGTTTATCAATGAATTTCCCCACAGGGTTCTATATGCAGGTCCTGAAGCAGCTTTTAGCTATTAAACTAAATTAAAAAGAATTTATTTTTCATTTGTTGGGGTGACCTCACTTTTTTTTTTTTTTTTTAAAGCCAAATGCAGGACCCAAAATAATTCCTCTTGTAGACCAACCCCCTTACGGAAGGGACCCTAGCTGGGCCCGTGGAAATTAATCAAGCACGTCCCACTTTCCGGACTCCCCAGGTTAGCTGAAACTTTGATGTTAGTCAGTGAGGAGTGCTAAAGACGGCGGATTCCGCCCTTCTGGCGCCGAGCTCCAGCGTCACCGGGCTGCTCAGTAAATCAGTTTGAGTGCAGATTTGCGTCTGCTCTCAGCCTAATGCTGCTTCAGGTCGGCTTATCTGCTCCCCAAAGCTATGGGGCGGTGCAGGCAGCCAAATCGATGTCTAAAAATATAAAATACCCTTCCCTGTCTTCCAACAGAACCCTCCCTTCTTTGGGAAGTGTCCCTTCCTCCTGGCTCCTCAGCGGCCTGGGTCTTATCCCTGGGTGACTAGGGAAATCAGCTGCGTTCCCCGACCAAAATTCCCCCTCCGGTTCACCGGGTGCTGACTAGCTCGTTTGCTCTGTTCACACAAGGTCCAAGGGGCGCCAGGCAGCCAGCTCCCCAGAAAATAAAACTTTTGCGCCCCGCCCGTGGCTCCAAATGGCCGTTTTATATATTTTTTCCTAACCGCGGGGCTCAGCCGCCTGTGCCAACCTCCACCGGCAGCCTCAAAACTCACGAATCTCCACCGTTTGGTCCACGCCGCCGATCCGCGCAGATAGATGTCCCAAGCTTCTCACTCCACGCGTGCACAGCACAGACCCCCGGGCAGGACCCCGTCCCCAATCCGCCTCGCTCTGGGAGCTTGCAGTGTGCGCCCTCCTACACTAACGCCATCTTGCCTCTCCGCATTTGCTTTATAAATATTTGATCTGTGCCCAATTTGGGAAATTCCTTTATTTATTTATTTATTTTAATTGGAGGCAAAAGAGGGTGTGGGAGCTGTGGTTTGATAAAGGAATCATCACTGGATGGTTTGTCCAGGAGCTGAGAGTTCCTTGGTGATGCATTGAAACAAGAAAAGAAAAGAAGAGAGGTGTAAGGATTGGAAGTATATCAGATAAGGGAAACCAGACTCAAGTGGAATTAAGACAACAGCAGGTTGAGCAGGCCCCCGCTTGTTGGCTGCAGCCAAGTCTACCCACGTAAACAAGTGTGATTAAGACCTGGTGTGCTCACACAGCAGCTCCTGTTTTCACTTACACGGGCTCTTTCCTCCCAATAAACACCTTCTGATTTAGGGGATAAGTGAGGTTTGTTGTTAGAAAAAAACGAATGAAACAAGACTATGGCTTTTGCCCAAACCAGCTGGAGGAAAGAATTTGGCTCAATCCGTGTTGTCTTCTGAGCCCTTGGACATTTGCCTTCCCGTGAGCAGAACAGGAAACTGAAAGGAGCTTTATCCCTCCATCACTTTCCTGACCCACATTTATTTGGGAAAATGGAGTGGGATAAGTTTTCTCCCCTGTTCTAGACAGTGTTTCGGGAGAGGGAAGCAATATAGGATGGGAGAGGCAGGGTGAGATGACAGGAAGGAGTGGGGTTTGGGATGATTTTGTCAACGGGCAGCTATGGGGTGGAATTCCAGACTTGCTGCCATGGCTGGCTGGCTGTGAGCAGGGGCCCCAAATTCTCAAAGCTTTTGTTTGCTTGTCCGATGCTACCCACCTGCCAGGATTCATTCTGAGGAGAGGAATAAACAAGAAGATCTTGCAAGGAGAAAGTGAGAAAATTCTTAGAGAGTGCTGACCCAGGGTCATCATCAGGATGATGATAATAAGAGTAAGCATAATGATGACCGGGAGCTTACTGTTTCCTTTTTTTGAAATGTGAGGAAAATAATCTTAAGCACACCTTTATGTGTGTTCCTTTTTGGGATTCCTTTGGGGGGTACACAGATAAGGAGCCACCACAAGTGTTTCCTTACCCCATTGCAGGTTGTGTGTGAGTTGCTTCCCACCAAACACCCTCCCCAGGCCAGGCTTTGGGTGCGGTCGGTCATCTTCTGCCCAGTGTCCTGAGCTAGCTTTCTGAGTTGGGGACCCTGCAGGTCTTTAGTCCCCACTTTGTTTGGGCTTGTCATGCTTGAAGGGGACTTCTGGAGGGTGCTCAGAGGGAGGCAGTACTAAACTACAAGCTCAGAACACTGCCTTCTGCTCCTGGGTTGGCCCTGAAGACCTTGGGGCTTAACCAGGTGAGTAAAGAACATGGGAGACCTCCTTAGCTGTTCAGCAATTTTAATCATTTCGAATTTTCTGCAAATACTAGTTTCAAATTCAACTCTTACAGGAACCACTCTCTAATAACTTTTTTTTTTTTTTTAAGATTTTATTTATTTATTCATTTATTCCCACCTTGCTGCTTGTGCTCGCTGTGTCCATTTGCTGTGCGTTTTTCTGTGTCTGCTTGTGTCCCCTTGCTGGGTCGTCCTGCTGCGTCAGCTCACCGCGCCATGTGGGCCGGCTTGCCTTCACCAGGAGGCCCCGGGAACCGAACCCGGGGCCTCCCATATGGTAAATGGGAGCCCTACTGATTGAGCCACATCCACTTCCCTCTAATAACTTTTGTCCATAGTGCTTCCTCACTTACATAACCTTTTAGAGACGTTTTGACTTAGCACACCATTAGCAACTTAGTGTGTGTGAAACATTGTAGGTGATATATGAGTGTGCTGCATGATTTAATAGTATATTGGCTCATATGTGATATTTCACTGTAACTGCAACAGACTCTGTCATTGCTCTGCCCATATCTCCCCACCACTCACACGTCAGTACGTACCGGTTTTCTAACTACCTGCCCAGGATTTTCTGTTGCTTGTGAGCTTTCTCTGGCCATCTGACACGGCTTTGCTGCCTATGGGCAGGTTGGAAGTGCCAGGGAACTAGTCTCAGAAGCAGCCCTAACTGCTGGCTGGAGGGAGTAGATGTGTTTTCATCCCAGCTCCCTCGTGCACTACGTGGGATAAATGAGGTGAGTGCTCTATGCTGCACTCCAGTTTCCCACAGCAGTATCTTGCTTGAGGGAGGAATAAAATAGATGGAACAGGGGGGCAATTTGGGGGGTGATGGAAGTGTTCTGCATGATCTTGCAAAGATGGATACAGGCCATGTTAAATTTTATCAGATCTTATAAAATATATGGTCCAAAACGTAAACCATAATGTGAACCATTGATGATGGTTAGTAGCTATATTTCAATATTTGTGCATCAATTGTAACAAAGATACCATTCACATATAAAAGATATTGATGGTGGAAAGGGGAAAAGGGGGAGGATGTTGGGTATATGGGAATCCCCTGTATTCTATAAGTGACTCTATTGTTACCTAAAACTTCTTTGAAGGAAAAAAAAAAAAACCACTAAGACACTGGGGGAATAAATGGAAGAAAATGTCACTGTGCATACAGGACAACAGTCTTACAGTGATGAAAGGCAAAATGTAAAAAAAAAAGTTTTTTTTCTTCAAATACTTTTTCATTATTTTTTTAATATTCCAATTTTTAAAAATATTCTGTTTTTACTTTTTATTAATTCTTTCTGTATTTTACTTCTGTATACAAAATTATCATTACTATTTCATTTTCTTATTAATTGTGTGTGGCTATTTTATTGGCTTCATTTTTGAAAAGGTTTTAAATCACAGAAGGTTTACAACTGTGACAGGGGAGGATCATTGGTGCGGGGTGTCAGTGAGGGGGGATATACATGGGATGAAGTTCACCTGGGCATACATATAAGGCATATAAATGTGTGCAAATGTTCATGGGGCATTGTCATGGTGGGTGGAGATTCACACAATAACGAAAAAAGATCAAATTCCCATCCGGGGAGCTCTGCCACATTCTCTAATGGAACAACGAGAATGCCCCAATGACAGGGACAATGACTTGAGAAGGAAGATGGTCCATTGAAGGACCCTTGATATTGATGACTATGCTTATGAGCCTTTGCTCTTGAAATTGAAACTTAGCCTAGTGACATTGGTTGCCCAAGAATTACCTATGGGGAGCCTCCTTGTTGCTCAGTTGTGTCCTCTCTCTAAGCTGAGCTCAGCATATAAAAGCAATAACTTCTCCCCAGCATGAGACATGACTCCCAGGGATGAGCATCCCAGGTACCGAAGGATTACTAAGTATCAACAAGCAATGCATCTGGAAATAATAACAAAAAACAAAAACAAAAAAACAAAAATTGAAAAAACCCCACCTTGACCAAAAGGGGGAAAAGCTAAAGACAAATGAGTTTGTATGGCTAAGAGAATTCAAAGTGAGTAGGGAGGTCATCCCAGAGGTAGCGCTTATGCATATCTCAACAGGATCTCATTGACAGCCGAAGTAGATATGACGCCAAATAGTGAAGCTCCTCAGGGATATGGAGACACCAAGACGCTATCATCAGGGCAGACAGCTCAGGAATTTGGCCCCTTGCCAGTGGGCCCTAATCTGGTATTCATGCCCCCCAGTGTGACTGAGTTAGGCTCAGCAGTGGTTTCCCTATGCATGACTCTTCTGACTTTCTATTTGAACCTGTAAATTGTACTAGAGTTGGTAGGTGTACATCCAAGAGACTTAAATCTTTGAGTTGTCCATGTGCCATCTGAGCCTGAATCTCAACGGAGCTGCAACACCTACTCTCTAGTTCAATGGACTCACCCAGGACAACTAACGGGGGGGAGATGATAGACAAACAACATTCTGAGAGTGCCTACAACTGCAAGCAAGAGAGTCCCATCTATTGGATGGATGAGATCAAAGACCCCCTCAATTAATAGTGGAGTGGTCATCACCATCCCAGAGTCCTCAGGATTGGGAAATGAACTATGGACTGAAATAAACTTACTAGTATTCTACTATAGACTTCTTCTGATTCTAGCAATGGAAGAAATACCATTGTTGTACAGATGATGATCCATGGATGTTCTGGGGTTAGGGAGAGAGAAAGGCAGGTGTAATAGGGGGGCATTTTTGGGACTTGGGAATCATCTGAATGACATTACAATGACAGATATAGGCCATTATATATCTGGCCATAACCTACAGAGTCCAATGGGAGAGAGTGTAAACTACAATGTAAACTATAATCCATGCTTAGTGGCAATGCTCCAAAATGTGTTTATCAATTGCAATGAATGTACCACATTGATGAAAGATGTTGCTATTGTGGGAGAATGTGGGAGGTGTGGGGATCACGGCATATGGGAATCCCCTATATATTCTCTGTAATGTTTATGTAATTGAAGTATCTTTTAAAAAAAAAAAAGTGGAAAAAAAAAAAAAAAGAAGACATCCTTTATTTGCTGCCTTCCCTTCTCTGAATCAATTTCCCATTCCCTTACCAGTGTTTTTTGGGCTCACCCTCCAAGTAAACTTGTACTTGGATCCTTAATTTAGAATTGGCTCCTGGAGGAACTCGACTAGAATGACTTCTGAGTTTAAGTTCTCTCTCCTGTAAGGAGCCTTCTCCAATACCTCAAGGTCATGTTGCTTTCTCGCATTATAATGTTTCATACATTTATTGACCTGCCACATGGTTAGCAACTTACTACATGTGATCTGGTTTAGTTGTACTGTGTGAATGGCTGCTGAATTGAGTCACAATATGGCATTTAAATTTTACCTTCCAAACTTAGGTTATGAGCAACTGGCAGTGAAGAAAACTGTCTTATATTACCTCTTAATTCTGAAAGTGTCTGACAAATATTGGGTATGTTGTTAGGTGCTCATTAAATATTTGGTAGTGGATTTCGATTAAGCACAGCGTTTTGTTCTACTTAAAGTCATTGAGAGCACATGCTCCAGGTATGGCAACTAGGCCAGCCTGCCGTGGTAAATAAACCACATTCTTTGACTGCCTGGAAGAAGATACCATGCACAGTGGTCCTTTTGTGACTGCCCAGGGCACTCCTATTAGATTTCTCATCAAATTGAAGCTTTACTTACATAACAGATGGAACGAACCTGATTCTTATGGAGGAATTGTGAACTCCTAAGAGAAATTAGTAATTTTTGATTGGAGATGTTAGAAGTACGTGGCTAAAATGTGTTTCTTAGTCAAGGAATATTTATCAAGCACCTACTATGAGTCAGAGCTTGGGGGTGCAGTGTCTCTCACAGGGGTTGTAATTCGGGGAACACTGAGGCTCACTGGAGGAACTGAGCCAATATGTGATGCTCTGTCATCCCAAGTCTATTTATGTTTAACAGACGGGCTCCATGAACAGTACTCTGTTTGTCACAACCCGAGCTCTGGATCTTACAAACAGGAGCCTATTATGTGGGGATTTTAATGAGAATGCATTGCCTAGAGATTTTGCAGGAAAGGAGATGTACATAAGATTTTCTCTTGAATAACAGGGACTCCCAGGACCTGGCAGATTTCCCAGTGAACCGGTATAGTTTCAACCTGCACTCTCTCTATGCAGAACCCTTGGTGGTGGGTGAATTTTGTGCGTGGGTTTTTTTTCATTTGATGGAATGACATGGAAGAGTTATATAACCTGCTATCAGTGCCATTCTAGCCAAACACGGCTCTCCCCACGCATCCCCTTTTTTATATTTGAACAATGACTTCATCTTTGCAAGGCAGATAATGTCATTTGCTGTAGGCAGCAAATCTAGGGAAAACGTGTGGTTTCTTGGACCAAGTGAGAAACATTCTAGTACCCCAAAAGCATCCTAGAAACAGCCCAGGTACTTCCTTCCCTTCTACATCCTTGGGGCTTCTCCTGACATGAAGAACCATGTGGGAAAGTTATGTTTTCATGAAAGCAAACACTGGCAATGGCAAGTGAGGGCAATGTTCTTGCTATAGTTTGTCCTTATCTCTATTTGTTCATGCACCAAAGTTGCCATGGCCAGGTATAATTTTTCTAGAACTATACCTCTGGTGAGTTTACCTGGAATTTTCTTATGTTGCCTGAGAGATGCTCAGGAGGGAGATTACAAGCTTGAAAAAAAGGTTTAGCACTAAAATAACAGCTCACCAATTTTCCATTTAACTTAGCACCAGGTCACTTAACTAGTATTATCACCTGAACTTCCATACCTCTTTCACCTAAATGTATAACTCAGTAAAGTTTATGCTTACCTGCATTGCTAAGTAAACACTCTGGACAAATTCAACTTACCAATCAATTGCTTATAATATTCTAGCAACCTAATTTATTTATTTAGTCACCAAAGATTCAAAAATGTATATTGATTGGAAAATATTGCTATAGAAGACATTTTAAAGGATAATTGATGGAATTCAACTATGGGCTGTGGATTGGATAATAGTATTGTTTCATGGAAAATGTTCTGATTTTGATCATTATACTGTGATTATGTAAGAAATTGTCCTGGTTCTTAGGAACTTCACACTGCAGTTACTTTGTGTATGTTAGGAGACAATATCTGCAACTTACTCTCAAATAGTTCAGAAAAAAATCTATGTAAATATAAATATATAGAGAATGATAAAGCAAATGGATAATGGGTAATTAATTGGCACATGTGGGAAAAGAGTAAAAGGGCATTCCTTATACTATTATTAAAATATTTCCTTAAGTTTGAAATTATATCAAAGTGAAGATTTACCCCCAAAATAGGTGTGTTGTGGAGAAAGCAAATAAAAAGCAGGATGGCCTGCTCCACCAGAGCAGGCATCAAATATAGTTTTGCCATTTATATCCAGCCACTATATATCTATTGTCCCTATTTTCCTTAATGTCTTAAAGCAGGAAGGCCAGCATATCTTTCTTGAAGCTTCATGGGACTTAGAGACCAAAGAGTGAAGATCAGTCTTTGCTCCACATCAAGAATCGCATCTGCTGCCATTATACATTTTGTCAAAACCTATAAAGTTGTGAGGTACAAAGTGCAAACCATAATGTAAACTATAGACCATGGTTAATAGCAATAAAAAAAAAAAGAAAAAGAATTGCATCTGCTCAGCCTACTGCCGCCATTCCCTCCGCTTGCCACATGGTGTCGCTGTTGAAGACTGTATTAGTTAGCTAAAGGAGTGCTGATACAAAATACCAGAGATCTGTTAGCTTTTATAAAGGGTATTTATTTGGGATAGAAGCTTACAGTCACAAGGACATAAAGCGTAAGTTACTTCCCTCACCAAAGTCTGTTGCCACATGTTGGAGCAAAATGGCTGCTGGTCTCTGCGAGAGTTCAGCCTTCCTCTTCCTCCTAAGGCTCCGTGGTCCCAGCTCCTTCTGTTCTCAGCTGTAGGTTAGCATAAGGCTTGTCTCTCTCCCCAGAGCTCATTACTTTCCGAGCTCAGGGCCTCTGCTCTCTTCACAAGGTCAGCCGTAGACTAGCAGGCTCATTCTCTTCCCAGGGCCCCTGCCATGTCTGTGGAGCCTTCTCTCTTTCCTCACATATCTGCTTCTCTGTGTATTTACTTTCTGGGACTCCAGCATCAAAACTCAAACTCTCTCTTCTGCTATGTCATTTTCTCTGAGAGTCCCTGCTCACCAAGGGGGCGGGTACTCAACATCCTACTGATGTGAATGAATCAAAACCCCAATCCTAATTTAATCAAATAAAAGTGAAACCTCTGAATCTAATACAATCTAATACACCCAGAGGAACAGATCAGTTTACAAACATAATCCAGTATCTATTTTAGGAATTCATAAATAGTATCAAACTGCTACAAAGGTGGATCTCAGTCAGTTGTGCTGTGCATCCCAGGGCTGCCTGGAAGTCTGGCTGACTCAGACCCCTTCCAGGGCTGCTTTGGATTTGGAGGGAAAACCAACATGTAGATACAAAGTGCTGCTGAGAGAAGGTGGAGATAGATGTCCTTGGGGGAGATGTGACAAGGCTTCATGAGTTTGAAATAGGTTGGCCTTGATAATTGGGTGGGATTCAGTTAGGAGCAGAGAAATGGGGAAGAGATGCATGTGGAAGTACCTGCTGTGGAAGGGGTAGTAGATGGAGAATGAATCCAGAATATATGATGGCCAGGAGCAGACCACTCCAGCCTGAGCAGAGAGTTCTTACAGGGAGTTACAAGGAGCTGATTAGTTGGGTTCTTTGATAGTTTGGATTCCTGGGTCCATTTGTCTATTTGTTATTGGAGCCTGTAGCAGTTTGGCATTGTTTATGGATTCCAAAAATAGATAGTGAATTATGTTTGTAAACTGGTCTGTACCTGGGCATAATTAAATTATGATAAGGGATTTGATTGAGCCATGTCAGTAGGACATTGAGTTCCCATCCACTTGGTAGCTGGGGACTCACAGATAAAACTACATGGCAGAGAAGGGAGTTGGAGTTTTGATGCAGGAGTTTTGGAACTGGAGTCCCAGGAAGTAAGCACACAGAGGAGCTTGGTTGTGAGGAAAGAGAAAACGCCCTGGGAAGAGAAACAAGCTTTTCACCTGATAGTCTACAGCTGGCCTTGGGGAAATAGCAGAGGAGCTGGGTCCAGAGTTAAGCAAGCCCCAGGAAGTGAGGAACCCAGGAAGCCTGAACCCTCACAGATGTTGGCAGTCATTTTGCTCCAATACGTGGCAATAGACTTTGGTGAGGGAAGTAACTTACGCGCTATGGCCTGGTAACTGTAAGCGTCTACCCAAATAAATACCCTTTATAAAAGCTAACAGACTTCTAGTATTGTGTATTGGCACCCCTTTGGCTGCCTAATGCAGAGCCCACAGCAGGTGCACAATAAATATGTATTGAATTAATTATTTCAGTGCAGGTAGTCATTTATTTTGACATATTGCAAAAAAAAATAAAGGCTACTATTCTTCACCTCTCCCTGTATCCATGACCTTTGCAATATGACTTTGCAGCTCTGCCTATTTCCTCACCCCTTGGATCTGAACTGATCTGTGACTTGCTTTGACAAACAGAATGAGCCAGAAGTGACATAGTGCTGGTTCTGAGACTACCTTGCATGCTTCTGCTTTCTCTCTTGGGATCCTGTCCAGCTGCCATGTAAACCAGCCTGTGCTAGCCAGCTGGAGGATGAAGGCCAACTAGCAGGAGAGGTGAGCTTTCCAAGTGGAGGCCATCCTAGACCAGCCAGCCCTCAGCTGACCCAGCAGCTGATTGCAGACACCTAAGTAAGTCCGGTTGAGATCAGAGGAAATGTCTGTGCATGGTGGTTGTTCTAAGCCATTGTGGTTCGCAGAATACTTAACCCCACAAAATGCCCACATCCTAATCCCCAGAACAACCTTACTTGATAAAAGGGACTTTGTAGGTGTGATTGTTAGGAATCTTGAGATGGGGAGATTATCCTGGATTATCCAGATGGCCTCAATATACTCAAAGGGTCCTTAATAAGAGTGAAAGCTGGGCAGTTGTAATACAGAGGCTTTTTCAGGACTTGGGGGTTGTCCTGAGTGACGTTGCAGCGACGGATGTAGGCCATTTTACATCAGCATATACCATGCAGAACTGTGTGGGAGAGAGTGTGGTCTACGATGTGAACTGTGTTCTATGCTTAGTGGCAAAGCCCCAGGATGTGTATACCCATTGCAGGTGATATGCCACACTAATGAAAGATGTTTATGTGGGATGTTATGGGAGGTGTGGGAGGTGGGGAACATGGGAATCCCTGTAATTTCTGTGTAACATTCAGGTACTCTAAGCACCTTTAAAATAAAAAAAATAAAAAAAATAAAAAAATATATATATATATATATAACATTTATGTAAGCAAATGCACATATATGCATATATATTTATATATCGTTTTACAAATATTGGTTTGTATTGTGAAAAATTTGATTTTTACCCACAATAAAAAAAAAAAAGAGTGAAGGCAGACAGAGGAGAAAATGATGTGGCAATGGAGGCAGAGATTGGACTGATATGGCCATGGGCTAAGGAATGCCAGAAGCCTCTAGAAGCTGGAAACAGCAAGGAACAGATTTTTCCCTGGAGTCTCCAGGAGGAACCAGCCCTCCTGACACTTTGATTTTAGTCCCTGTGGTAGTTTGAAGCTGCATGGACCCCAGAAAAATCATGTTCTTGATGCTAATTCATTACTGTGGGTGTATATCTATTGTAAGTAGGGCCTTTTGATTAGTTTACTTCAGTAAAGTGTGGCCCAGGGCGGGTCTTAATTCTTCTACTGGAGTTCTTTGTAAGAGAATGAAATTCAGAGGAAGAGATAAAAAGCCTTGGGAGCAAAAAGCTGGAAGCAACAAAACCTGGGAGAGAAGGGAAAGACCAGCAGATGCTGCCATATGCCTTGCCATGTGACAGAGGAGTCCAGGATTGCTGGCTGTCAGTCTTTAGGGATAAAGCATTTTCTGATGATGCCTTGATTTGAACATTTTTCTCAGCCTCGAAACTGTAAGCTTGTAAACTAATAACCCCCCATTATAAAGGCCAACCCATTTCTGGTATATTGCTTTTGGCAGCCCAGCAGACTTAAAACAGTCCCTTAAGACTCATTTTGGACATCTGACCTCCAGAACTGTACTAGAATTAATGTGGGTTGTTTGAAGCCACTAAATTTTTGGTAATGTGTTACAGCAGCTATAGGAACCTAACACAGTCCCTAAGCTTTGGGGTGGTTTGTTACTCAGCAAAAGCTAACTGATAGATTTATGCTTTTCTAAAGTTGTAGAAGCTTTAGGACAAGAAAGAGAGAAAAGGAATGTTACTGATATGAATGGGAAGGGTGTGTATATACAGACTCCAGAAAGTAATGTTTTGCATGACCATCTTGAAGATCAATAATAATTAGGTATTCATTCACTTCTGAATTTATTAATTTATATGAATTTATGTACCATGTGCTAGGAGTGTGGAAGTAGATTCAAAGTTAAAAGAAATATTCTTTATGTCCTCATGAAATTCACAACTGCCCTCACCAGAGCTACTCCTTTAAGAAGCTGCCCTGACTCATTATATACCACATCTTCCTCCCTAGTGGAATTATTATCCTACTCTTGGGAAAATGACCATTTTCCTTCTGGGGCCAGCTGAGTGCTTCCCTCCCAGCACCTTCTGGAGTCAGTGGCATAATGCAGCAAACACAGGTGGATTGCCACTGCTAATGCACCTGGCTCCCCTGCCAATCAAATCCCACCTTCTCGGCTCTGGTCCACACTTTTCTAGAAAATATAGCACAATTGATGGGCACCACATTCTTTGATGCTAGGGAGAGCCAGAGTTGCAGTCTGGACTGACCATACTTTGAGGGCACACTGGACGGAGGCTGGGACTGTTGGACTTGATAGCACGGGTTATGTGGAAAGCAGACCCTGACACAAGGCATTGAGTGCTGCTGTGCAACTGGAAGGTGACCCCAGGAAGCAGGCGTGAGGGAGCAGGGAAGGGAGATAGGAGAGGATGAAACACCAGTATGGCGGGGTGGGGGGGCTGGCATTAGGGCATTAATCATTAACGGACAGGAACCACTGCCAGCAACTTGGGCTCCATCCTGGGGGCTCTGTGGAATGGTGCAAAACACACCAGGGGATTTCTTCCCCCTCAATCATTCAATAGTTGACACATTTGTTACTTGAACCACATGCCCACTCTGGGCCCAGCACTATGATGGGCTCCTGCATTTTTATTTTATTATATTTTGTTCATTCAAGAAATGTTTATCATTTTCTTGCTGTCCCTGTTGTCTGTAAGTGTCGTTCTCTCTGCATTAGATGGCAACTCTTCAAGGTCCATGTTCCATTTTTGCTTTCCTTCTGTCACCCCATCATCCTATTGCCAATTTTCTGGGCAACTTAAAGTGTCATGTATCTGCTTCTCAGATGCCAACAGACATTGTAAATGGTGCCTGGGTATGTGTGCATGTGGGTGTGTATATGTCTGGGTGTGTGTGCACACATATGTGTATATATCTATACTGGTTGCTGAGAATGTATGGAGGCAACAGAAGGCAGAAAAGGGAGAAAGAGGGGGCTTCCTCCACGGACACCCAGAGTTATAAAGCTTCTAGATCTGATCACTTGTATTCCTTTTTCCCCTGTTATTCCAGTATAGGTACTTGTTCGCTTTGGCTGATGCCCGAGGATCCAACTTGGGTGTGGTGTCCACATGGACACTTTTGTCAAAATGCAGCCTTTGTAGGTTTTGGGGCAGGGTAGGAGCAGGTAAGGGATAAGCAGGCCTGATCTCAACGGAGGTGAAAGCTGGAGAGAAGAGGTGGGCTTTGTGGAGTTACTTGGCTGGGATGGACAGCAGCCAAGCCCCTTGGGGATCCCCACTCAGTGGAACAAACTGGGTACCACGGCCCCTGAAAATCTATTAAGTACTCCACATATTAACACATACAAGCATGCACACACATATATTACACACATACATACACACATATATACATGCAGTCAGTTTTCCAGGGTATTATCTGGATTACAGAACATAAACAAAATTTAAAACGTAATAAACAAAGATGAAATAAACAACATTTAAAATAATTTTTATTTTTTGTTCAGGTTACAATCTGGCTGCTCCCAAAAATGTGAACTAAGGTTTACAAAAGCAGTGAAGTACACTTGATCTTGCTAGTGATATCCCTGATTCTTCTCCCATGGCCACCATCTTGCCACCCTTTCACCTGCCTGCTCCACTTCCCTTTGGGCAGTAGGACAGGGGATCCTGCCACCTTAAGATCTTCTCAATTTTTGCTGCATTGAAATATTGCCCAAGGATTGCTAGAACTAGTCCCAACGTGACCTGACCCTTCCCATTTAAGGCCTTCAGAGGCAAAAAACTTCACCAGGGCCAAAGATGGTCCTCAGCCTCCTCCACTTAGCTGTCTTAGGCAAGCTCAGCTTTCATTGTCTCTGGTTGAATGAACTCACAGCTTGTCAACTAGGCTCAAAGTGGGTCAATGCACTTGCATTAATTTGGAAAGCTCCCCTCCATTTCCTTATGTATGCAAATTCCCAAATCCTGGAAAACCTTTAGAGCAAAGGTTCCTATCTTCTTAGCTAACTAGGATTTCCTGGTTTTAAATTCAGGGAGTTTCTTTAAAAACATAAACAAATGGAGGTTGTTTTGGACCTTGAGTATATATTCCCTAAGAGAATTTTGTGATCCATGAACAAGCAATATATGGGCTACATTTCCTTCAAAATACATTTCAGAGGAGCAGGGGTAGAAAAGCATCCTGGATTTTGCTGAATGGAAAAATATCTGGAAAACTGACTAGATCTGATTTTCGTGGTTTAATCTTTTTTTCCCAGTGATTCATTATATCATCTAAACACACTTTATGAAATTGGCATATGTAGCAGTTTGGTATTATTTATGAATTCCAAAAATAGATACTGGATTATTAAACTGGTCTGTACCTCTGGGCATATTAGATTGTATTAGATTAAGAAGTTTCACTTTTACTTGATTAAATTATGATTAAGTCCATGTCAGTAGGATGTTGAGTCCCTGCCCCCTTGGTGGGCAGGGATTCACAGAGAAAATAACAGGGCAGAGGAGAGAGTTGAAGTTTTGATGATGGAGCCCTGGGAAGTAAAGACACAAGAGAAGAACATAGAGGAATAGAGAAGGCTCCATAGACATGGCAGAGGCCCCAGGAAGAGAGAGAACCTGGTAGTCTACAGCTGACCTTGTGGAGAGACCAGAGCAGATGAGCCCAGGAAGAAACGAATCCCGGGGCGAGAGATGAGCCTTATACCAGCCTACAGCTGAGACCAGAAGAAGCTGGGACCATGAAGCCTGAAGAGGAAGGCTGAACCCTCACAGAGACTGGCAGCCATCTTGCTCCAACACATGGCAACAGACTTTGGTGAGGGAAGTGATTTACTCTTTATGGACTTGTGACTGTAAGCTTCTACCCCAAATAAATACCCTTTATAAAAACCAACTGATTTCCGGTATTTTAATCAGCACCCCCTTGGCTGACTAATACAGCATGCACAGGCTATCCATTTTGAAACAGCATCCTCTGCCCCATCTTCATTCCCTCAGGAGAGTTGCATTTATAGCTGGCAAAAACTTGGTCTCTATCCTAGAGTCCAGGCCTGTTAGGGCTGAGAGGGAGGGAGGGTCTACCTCCTGGTCTTTGAATGAAGAAAGAGATGCCCACAGAAGGTCTATGAATTCATTGTGGGGGGTCTTTGCCTCTGACCTGTGCTTTTACCCTCCCCCCATGGTTTCTGCATTAACTGGTATGAAGAAAGAGGGAAGAACTTAACATTATATGAGAACTTGAGAGTTCACATCACACTGATATGTAGCAAAAGCGGGTTCTTTTCCTCCTGATGCACTCTAAAGACCAATTCCTGAGACACTGGGGTTTCAAAGAGAGAAAGAGTTTGTTTGCACAAGCAAAAGAGAACAGTTGCCTTAAAGGCCCCAAAACTGCCTTTTGGAACTGCAGTAATCTTGATAATTTATAATATCCAGGCTTAGCAGTTTATGTTAATGAGTAATTGGGGGTAGAACTAGCACATGTTCCTTCATTAATAAACATTAAGGGATGGAACAGGTTGGGAGGTGAGTACCAAACCAGGGTAAGTCAGAAGGTTATTACAATCACAAGACAATTTTATTGTTAGAGAGCAAGGCATCTGGGATAAGTGGGTTCAGAACAAAGATCAGTTACAAGATTTTCTTATGGATATTAAACAGAAGAGGGTGGAGTGGTTATACTTTCAATAGAAATGGTCATACACAAAGGTAAGTTCTGTCTGGAATAATCATTACAATACCAGGTAGAAATGACCATATACAAGGGTGAGATCCATCAGGAATAATCATCATAATGGCAAGATTTTAGCTGGAAATGACCATTTACAAAGGGTGAGGTTAGTCCAGCCATTTTCAGCAATTCAGATATCAACCTCTGGCTATTTTATAATATATTGGAAGTAAAAAGGCATGTGTATAATGATTTAGTAATCACAATTCTTTGTTAATTCTTAACCCTCCATGACAGCATCACTCTCTTGTTTCTGCAGGCAAAGGAAACCGACTTGAGCCAGTTGAGATGGAAAAAGTAATTTTTTGGAAGGAGGCTGGGATTTCTCAAAGAATTCAAGGAAGAGGTGAAAGGGTAGGTTTTGGACTTCTCTTCTTGGATCCCACCTCCCAATGAGGAGGGCATGTTACAGGTTCCTGGGGGCGGGATGCCTCCTCAATGTCTGCAGGCATCAGTGTTCCAGGTGGTGTGGCCCATCTGCAGGGTCAACCTGAAGCTATTAGGCATGTTCACCACATGCTCCTTACCACACTCTAGTGACTCAATGAGTGTCTATGATATCATTTATTTACTTCTGCATCAGTCAGGGCTCTCCAGAGAAACAGAACCTCCAGGATACATATATACATATATACCATGCATACATATATACCATACATACATACATACATATATATATATATATAAGTACATATGTGCAAAAATATGCATGTACAGGATTTATTATAAGAAATTGGCTCATGCAACTGTGAAGGCTGGCAAGTCTGAATTCTATAGGGCAAGCTGCAGGATGGAAATTCTTGATGTTGAAATCTCAAGGCAGAAATGCTTCTGACCTCTGGAACCCTTCCTTCTTGCTGTTAAGGCCTCCAGCTGGTTGGATGAGACCCACTGCAGCAGTTTGATATTATTTATGAATTCCAAAAATTGATATTGGATTATGTTTGTGAACTGGTCTTTTCCTCTGGGCATATTAGATTATATTGGATTCAGAAGTTCCACTTTTATTTGATTGGGCCATGTCAGTAGGACATGAGTCCCTGCCCACCGCACACAGAGAAACTGCAGAGAAGGGAGTTTGGAGTTTTAATGCTGGAGCCCCAGGATGTAAGCACACAGAGGAGCAGAGCAGTTGAGCCTGGAGAGACAGCCTGGAGAAAGAGACAGAGCCAGTTGTCTGTTAGTTTATAGCTGGCCTTGTGGAGCCAGCAGGGCAGCTGAGCCTGGAGAGAAACAAGCCTGGGAAGAGAGGAACCCAAGGAGGCCTGAACTCTTGGCAGACGTCGGCAGCCATCTTGGCAACAGACTTTGATGAGGGGAGTAACTTATGCTTTATGGCCTGGTAGCTGTAAGCTCCTACTCCAAATAAATGCCCTTTATAAAAACCAACAGATTTCTGGTATTTTGCATCAGCACCCCTTTGGCTGACTAATACACCCACCCAACCCAAGACTGTCTCCTTTACTGATTATAGATGCTGATCCCATCTACAAAATACCTCCACAGGGAAGCGGCTGTGGCTCAATCAGTGGGGCTCCCGTTTGCCATGTGGGAGGCCCCGGGTTCGGTTCCCAGGGCCTCCTGGTGGGGGCAGGCCCGCCCGCGCGGTGTGGTTGGCTGGCCCGGCGAGCACGGGCAGCAGGGGGGGGGATAAATGAATAAATAAATAAAATCTTAAAAAAAAAAAAAAAAAAAAATACCTCCACAACAACCACCAGGCCAGTGTTTGACAGTACAATGGGGACACTATAGCATAGCCAAGTTGACACATAGAATCAATCTTCACAACTTCTAGGGCACATGTCATTCCCTTCTCTTCTTTCCTTCCTTTGTTTCCTCCTTTTATCCTTTTCTTCCTCCCTCCCTTCCTCCCTTCCTCTGACAAATATGCATTTATTTCAAATGACAACAGCTAATCCCACAACAGGTAACAATTGACTACATATCTGGAACTCTTCTAAGGGACTTCCTTGAGTTATCTCATTAATTTTACACAAAACCTTCCATGAGGTACCTGCCCTTGTTAACACTCTTTTACAACGAGGAAACTGAACACAAAGTTTTCAGTAAGAAGTAAGGATTTGAACACCACCCCTAGCCTCCTCAGCACTTGCCCACTACCTGTGACCATTCTGAGATGAGGGTCAGAGCAGAGGAGCAGAGGCCCTCCTATACCTCCTGTACCCCAGCACAGAGCTCTGAGCATGGGTGAGGGAGGGGGTTGCCATCCTTGTTGAATTACTGAATGACCAGGCCTGCTCCCTGGAAATGCCTGGCCTGAAGGGGAGGGAAGGCAGGGTTTGGTGAGCACAGAACTGATTAGAAGCCAAACTGTTGTTTGCCATGTCTCAAACAAGCTCTGAGCTCTACTCGGCTGCCACCAGCCTTTCGTTTGGCACAAGCTCAACCTGTTTACTGAGGCAGGGCCTTTGCCAGGTCAGGGCCTTTTGTCTGCAGGCTCAGGACAGGGAGGGGTGCCAGGGGCAGGCGCTCACTGGCATGAGGAAACTGTGGTTCTGCTACCAGCCCACGTGATGATGGACAATCAGGAAATCATTCTTAACAGTGCCCTCCACAGGCGTGCAGTGTGCATCTGATGATTTATCAGCCACCGGGACAGGGTTGGGCAAGTAGGACATTTCCCCATCTTGCAGAAAGCAGGGATGAGAATATTCTGAGTAGCCTACAGGCTGGTGTGGGGTGTGTGCGTGTGTGTGTGTGTGTGCGTGCACGCCAAATCTTTGTTATGAGTCAGAATGAGTTCAAAGAGCAGTCTGGGGCTCCGAATATACTGGAGGTTTGTTCTGAGAAGGGAGGGGACATTGAAGGACCACCCTGCTACCTCATGGAGTGTTTGGTTCTTCTGCAATGTTCCCTGTTTCCATTCACAGTGGATTGTCGTCCTGTGTTTGGGCTGGGTGGGGCTCAGGGAGGGTGTAGAGGAGGAAGAGAGCTACTGCCTTCCTTCCATTCTTTGTCCCTTCCTTTCCCATTCCCTTCTTCCTTGACCCCACATTCCTCCCTGTTCCTCCTGTTTCTGCTCTCCTGGTCTCCCTCATTCCAAAAAGGATTCTGAGGTGGCTTAAGTATCTATGACATATATAATTTTGGTTGCAAGGCATTTCAAGTTTCTGCATGACACTCCTGCTTCATTTCGTACGAGCAATGTCTCTCTCCAAAGTCGTCCTCTGCAGGACGTGGGGCAAATGTGTCAGTGTCATCCAATCCTAGAAGCCTGGCCCCAGGCTAGACCTTGACATTCCCCTTAGAACTCTGTGGCCACTCAGATGCCTTCTCTTCCAGGGTCCTCCCCAGGAAGGTGGGGGGGCGGGGTATGGGGCTCATTAGACCTTGTGGACTGGCCTCAGGATGACCTTGACCTTGGGCATTGGCCCACTGGTGTCCTTGAGGTTCTGCTTGGTCCAGCGCTGCTCCTGGGCATTTGTAGGCTGGCATTGGTGACTACATCCTGAGCTGGGGCGAGGTGTGCTCTGCCCTGCCCAGGTCCCAAGGGGGCGGAACAGCTGCCCCCACCTTTAAAACCAATTTTATTAAGCTATATTCTCATTACCATGCCGTCCGTCCAAAGTGTACAATCAGTGGCTTTCAATATAATCACAGGGCTGTGCATTCATCACCACAATCAATTTTAGAACATTTTCATTACTCCAAAAAGAAAAAGTCCATATCCCTTAACAGTCACCTCTCAATCTCTCAATCCATCCCCAGCCCTACATAACCCCCAATCCATTTCTGTCTCTTTAGATTTATTTATATTTACATTTTATATAAATGGAATCATATGATATGTAGTACTTTCTGTTTGGTTTCTATCATTTGGCATAATGTTTTAAAAATTATTATTATTATTAAATTAGAAAAGTTGTGAGTTTACAAAACAATCATGCATAACATCCTGGATTTGCCTACATCACACCCCACCACCAACACCTTGCGTTGTTGTGGAGCATTTGTTACAAATGATGAAAGAGCATTATCGAAATAGTACTGCTACCCATAATCTATAGCTTTCATTTAGTGTATTTTTTCCATAAACCACTCTCTCATTAACCCCATGTGTTAGTATTGCACTCTTGTTATCGTTCATGACAGAACATTCTCATATTTGTACTTGCAGCTGCCCTTTTGTTCCGGCTGTCCCCTCAGCCTGCGTTTCGGCCTGGAGAGGGCAGGTCTTGTGCAGTATCCCTCTGATGCTGGCCTACTTTGGGCTCTCTCTTCCTCCCAACATGCCATGTGCAGAAGGGGAGGGACATCCCCACCCTCTTGCCAACCAGTGAGGGGTCTTCCAAGCCATAGACTCTCCCTTCTCCAAGTGGCATCTATTTTTCCCTTTCCCTGAATGGAGCTGAGAGAACTTGCCTACCTTGAATAAACCTAAGTCAGGAGTGAGTTAAAAAATATATGACAATATGTGTTAGTCAGCCAAAGGGGTGCTAATGTGAAATACCAAAAATGGGTTGGTCTTTATAAAGGGTATTTATTTGGGGTAGAAGTCCACAGTTACCAGGCCATCAAGCGTTAAGTTTCTTCTCTCACCACAGTCCATTGCCACGTGTTGGAAGCAAGACAGCTGCCGGCGTTTGCCAGGGTTCAGGCTTCTTGGGTTCTTCTTTTCCCAGGGCTGCGTTTCTCTCTGGGCTTAGCTCCTCTGGTTCCTCCACAAGGTCAGCTGTAGACTTTCAGGTGAACGGCTCACTTCTCTTCTCCTGGGGCCTTCTCTCCAACATCAAAACTCCAACTTCAGAACTGCTTCTCAAAAAACTGCTGCAACTCTGTTCTTTGTGATGCCTTTTATATTTTCTTCCCCCACCCACCAAGGGGTGGGGCTCAATGCCCTACTGAGTGGCCCAGTCAACGCCCTAATCATAACTTAATCATGTGCAGATTAGCAGATCAGTTTACAAGCATAATCCAATTATATTTTTGAAATTCATAATTACTTCAAATTGCCCAATGGCTACACAATATTACCATGGGAAGATGTGGTCCAGTTTCTAACTGGAAAAAAGAGTTATTGTAAGGATACTCACACAGTATGGATGGGCTCAGGAAGACTGGGGGTGGTGGAGTTTTTCTCTCCTAGTCTTTCAGGGTGGGAATGCCCTTCTCTGAGATTTGCTTCCCTCTTCTTGCCAGTCCAGGATGGTTTGACCGCCACCCCCACCCCTTTGCTTAGTTATCAAAGGGCAAGGCAGGCCATGTGGACTAAAGCTAGGTCCTGGGGGAGGCTGATTCTGGACAAGAGGCAATGGTGCCATTTCTAGTGCATTATACAGTAAAATCCAACAAATGCAAAACCTTACCCATGTACTAGAATGAAATGAAGGCTCTAAAGAGTGGGAAGCTAGAACTAGACTCTTTGGAAATCCCTTAATAAAGCTCAACTTCGTTTCACAGCAAAAGAGACTGAGGCCTGGGAAGGAGATGTGGTTTGCAGAAGGGAGCCCCGCAGGCTGGGATGGGCTGTTGGTGTCCCCACCTTTTGAAGGCAGGTGCCAGGCTTGGCTGTGAGTCTGGGTCAACGCCTAGGTTCAGGGCCTGCCTGAATGTGGCACTGCCCTGCCACGTGGGGTGTGGAACCTGGGCATGTGTTTTAAATCTGTTTCCTTGACTATATAGTGGGGATAACGACAGTGTCTCCCCCTACCCTTTTTTAAAAAAATAATTACATTTACATTTATACTAAATGGAACTGTTTGGATCAAGTTTTTATCATCCCTTCCATAAACTCCATCTCAGTCACCTCCTCTATTTTTCTGCCATGCTTGGTTCATAGGTCAGTGAGATTTACCTGTTGTTAGACATCTAAATAGTTCATCCCAGAAAACATAAAGGTGGGGTGGGGAGTGCCTGCTGGAGGCCACAGGGTGATTCTGTCAACTGAGCTGAGCACCTGCTCTCTAGACCCCTGTTGCCCTTGCCTATGCTATGTTTTATCCACTGTGCAGGAGTATCAATAAAACACAATCAATGTGAATATTTTCATCATCCTGACTTTGTGATAATCAGGGTAGGCTAAACATTTGCTATATTAGAAACCATGAATGTGTCCCCAGACCTAGTTTTTCTCCCTAGGTCTGGTTTTTAGAATGTAGTGATAAACTAAGCCTGATTTATTATATGACCATCCTGTATGGGAAATGATTGTAACTCTAGGTATCTTTGGTCAACCTTAAGAGATATAGCAGGGGGGATGGATGTGGCTCAAATGGTTGAACATCCATCTCCCATATGGAGGGACCTGGGTTTGATCCCTGAAACCTCCTGGTAAAAAAAAAATATATATATATATAGAGAGATATACCTATCTCTCTCTATATATATATAGATATATAGAAGTCGTGTGGGCCTCCAGGCCCTGTGTGTGGGTGCACCATCAGGCCCTGCGAGTCACGTATCAAGATGATTACGTAACAGGAGAGTGAAACAAAGGAGAGCCAAGATGAGACATGCCGAAAAACCAGGAACTAAGGTGGCGCAGGCGGTAGGATGCCTCTCTCCCACATCGGAGGCTCTGAGGATCGAATCCCAGTGAAGACAGGAGGAGAAGGATGAGAAGAGAGGGCAGGAAATGGACAGAGAGTTGCCCAGCGAATGGACACACAAACAGCAAAAATGGGGGGGGGTGCAGTAAAAATGGATAAAAGTAAATAAATAAATAAATCCTTAAAAAAAAAAAAGCATAGGGGAGTAAGATACGGACTATAGTTAGTAGTAATACTTTGACAATGCTCTTTCGTAATTTGTTAACAAATATTTTACAACAGTGCAAAGTATTTGTGGTGGGGTGATGTGTGGGAGCCCTGTATGATGTTATGCATGTCTGTTTTGTAAGTTCACAATGTTTACTGAACACTTATAGTTTATGTATGTTCATGTATGAATGACATACATGATTGAAATAAACTGTTTAAAAAAAAAAAAAAAAACATGATCAAAACAACCCAATTTGAATGATCCTTCTGATCTTGATCTTTGAAAATCAAGAAATTCACTGGACTTTGCCCTTTAGCAAGAGCCAGAACAGATTTTTGGGATGACTTGGATTTAGGAGGCTGTAGGAAGTTGCTCATTTTCACCCCACCACAGTGAATTCATCAGTCCATCCATCCATCAATCCCTCCATCCCTCCCTCCATCCATCCCTCCATCCATCCCTCCATCCATCCATCCATCCATCCATCCATCCATCCATCCATCCATCC
>JAKSZT010004976.1:3189904-3237344 GCA_026826555.1 Tolypeutes matacus
TCCATCCATCCATCCATCCATCCATCCATCCATCCATCCATCCATCCCTCCATCCATCCATCCATCCATCTCCCTACCTCTCCATTGATCTATCTATCCATCCATTCGCCTACTCGTACATCTCTTCATCCATCCATCTGTCCATTCACCTCTCCATCCATCCATCCACCCATCTGCCCATCCATCTCTCCATCCATTCATCCATACATCTGCCCATCCATTCATCCATACATTTGTCCATCCATTCATCCACTCATTAACAAATGTGAGTTGGGCATGTACCATTTTCAAGACTTGGGAGAAGGGTTAGGAGTAATTCAACCATAGACAGGCTTAGAGCCAGCCTATGAGGAGTCTACACAATTCATGGTACCTGAGGAGGTACCATGGGGGCTCCAAGAGGCTTAGGTGGGCTCTTCAGGGCTTATAGGAGGTGGGGTGCTGTGGAGAAGTCTGGGGACAGGAAGGTGGCATTTAGAGAGGCCTGGAAGGCTGGGAAGGCTTTGGACATGGGAACAGGGAGAAAATTCTCCAGGCAGAGATCAGAATCACAGGTTTGATATAGTCAGTCATTCACTGACAAATATTTATTGAGGACCCATTAAATGCCAGGACATAGTGGGCAAATCAGACAAAATCTGAAACCACATGCAGGTTATACACAAATCACCCCCACATCAGCTCACACGACTTGACAGACACTATTTACTGCATCAGAAATTCCATAAGTGGGCAGTTGGGCTGATGTGTAGGTCAGTGACTCAGGCTACGCCTGCCTGGGGGGCAGCTGCCCTTACATGTGCGTCCTTCACCTTCAGGCTTATACCTTGGGCCACAGTGGGGCTGCCACCTCGCAGGCATCATTGCAGAGGCAAGCAGGGCAGAGAAAGAACTCTACGGATCAAAAGGGTCTGTCCAGGAAGCCACTCCTTCCTCTATCGCAGTTCTCCTCACATCTCCTGGCTACTGCCAGCTGCAAAGCAGGCTGGGAAGACACTTGGGCTCTTTTGGCTTCTGTAGCAGCAGGTGGTATTGGGAGGGGCTGCTGGGTGGTCAACCACGAGGGTCTACCTCATTGGGAAAGTGGGCAATCCCACTGTTCAGTTTGGGGAGTGGTGTGTCTGTCTCAGGGAGGCAGGAAGTGAAACTGGATGCTTGGGTCAGCGTCTGCTTGGGCAGGCAGACTTGATCCTCAGGCACTTGGCAGTGTCAGTCATCAAGGACGGACGCTCCCTGTCCTCTAGCCCGGGGTCAGGCATCTGCAGGGGTCTGCTCCTTTAAATGGAGCATTTCCTGGGTGTCATCTGAGCGCCAGCCCAGACACAAGGGTTTCAAAACAAAGGATGCTGCCGGTGTTTAGGAAATTTCTGACCTCAAGTCTAGTTTACCTCCTGTGGTTTTCCCTGACCCAAGACTGGTCTGAAGCGTGGTCTGAGAAAGGTTAGCGTGCTCTGCCTGCTCGGAACTTAGCAATCGGGGCAGGCCCTTCGCGTGGCAGGCATCACCCTTGCCAAATGGCACATGAGTTCAGATCCTGTTAGCTAGAAGTTTTGAAGAAATGGTGAGTGGGGGTGACCACCTGATGAGGGGGAGGGGGCAGGACAGGGAAAGCTGATTGCGATTGTAGGAAATTCTTAGGGTTTGGAAATGTCTCGGATTTCATGCTGCTGCTTTCTGAACTACAATCACAAAGGTGTTGGGGCCATGGCAGAGGTCAGAAGTCAGAGACCCTGCAGAGTGTGATGGAGTTCTGCCCGCCCCCCCTTCCAGCTGGTCCCAGCGGCAGCCTCCTCCTCTATTCTGGACGCAGCACAGAGGGGACCTCAGACAGGGGCTGCTTCCCTTTCCAACCCACACTCCAGTTCCCACAACACCACTCACCCTCTCTCAAATGTCCAAGAAGCTGGGGGATGCGGCATGCGTTGTAAGGCGTCACCCAGACTCCCTTCAGCTGCAGATGTCCTGGGGGGGGGGCCACAGTGGTCAGCCCTCAGGGGCATGGCCCAGCTTGTCACGCCGCCCCGGCCCCAGCATCCAATGACTAGTGCCTTCCTCCTCAGACTCCAGAGCGCCTTCTTGAGGTGGCCTTTCTGGAAACTCTATTGCAGTTCAGTTTCTCCACCTGCCCTCTCCTGCTTTCTTGCCCTTGCTAAGGCACTAGTCCCAAGAACATTCCCTGCAGCACTATTCTTTATCTCCCAACCCTGGAAAGGGGTTAGCACAGGGAAGACCATCTGGAACGATTCAGATGGTGCCCTCACGTTCACCAGGACGTGCTATCCAGGCTGCCTCCCCACGGGTCCCGCCCCCTGGGGCCTAGATGCCGCCATGTTGCTTGGCCCCCTCTTGCTCTGTCCTCTCCCAGCTCATAATACCCAATTCCTATTATGTTCTTTTTTTTTTTTTAAGATTTATTTTTATTTATTTCTCCCTCCCTTGCTGGGTCCATTTGCTGTGTGTTTTTCTGTGTCTGATTGTCTCCCTTTGTTGGGTCATATTGCTGAGTCAGCTCACCATGACGCGTGGGCCGGCTTGCCTTCACCAGGAGGCCCCAGGAATTGAACCCAGGGCCTCCCATATGGTAAACGGGAGTCCAACCAATTGAGCCACAGCCGCTTCCCTCCTATTATGTTCTTAAGGACAGAAGTTTAGCTATCCTTCTGCCTTCTTTCCCCACAAACCAGGCTCCTATTTAAGTTCATGAAGGCCATGTATCATCCAAGGGTCTGCCTTCCTGAGGCTTCTCTCTAAGCCCTGAAAGATTGCCAGCTGCTCCTAAATGAGGAATTTTCCAGATGTCCAGGAAAATGTTCCACCACCAATAGCAGCCAAGGGTGGGCATGGGAGGATGGTGGGGTGTTTCTTCCCATCACAGTCACCCACCAGCTGAGATGCACAATAACTAATAATAATAATTGCAACTAATCTCTATGGAGCACTTGCTACCTACCTAGCCCTGTTGCAAGTGTGCGAACTACTACTTTATTGTATCAAAAAAGTTCTATTGTAGTAACCAGCATTGATTAGTGTACAATTCAGTAGTATTCATTACACTTACCATACATCACCACCATCCATTACCTCAACTTTTTCATTATCTCAAACAGAAACTCTGCACCAATTAGGTAACAACTCCCCCTTCCCCTCACCCCTGGCCCCTGGTAAACTGTAATCTACTTTATCTCTATGAATTTCCTGACTCTAGTTATTTCTTATAAATGGACTCATACAATGTGTATCCTTTTGTATCTGGCTTATTTCACTCAACATGATGTCTTCAAAGTTCATCTATGTTGTCACATGAATCAGAACTTCATTCCTTTTTTTTTTGGCCAAATAATATTCCATTGTAGGGATATATCATATTTTGTTCATCCATTCATCAGTTGATGGATATCTGTTGATGGATGTGCAGAAGGGCTTTGAAAGCTACCAAGTGGCACCTCACTGAGAGCAACCCCTCTATATTTTCTTCCCTTAGGGTCTTGATAGTTGAGACAAATGGTTCTCTTGTCTTCCTGCAGTTTGTCGGAGAGCAACAGACAAACCGAACCCCCATTGGAATGCACACCCAGAGCTGGCTTCCTGGTGAGATGCATCTGGGAAGTCTTGCTTTGCATTTGGGTGAAGCAATCAATCCAGCTTAAAAACATAGTGAGCCTTCATCCCTGCTCACTGCTCCAAGGGGACTGGGGTTCTGGCCTCAACTCCCAGGGGTACCAGTGACCTAGCACTGAAGATAATAAAAATTCACCAATATATCCCTTTACCATGGACCCTTAGATGAGGATGTAGGAGAAAGCTGTTAAATTCTTTCCAGAACAACCAGGAGGCAATTCCCACCCCTACCTCCTACCCCTGACCCTAGTGTGGACTTTTCCCTCACAGATCTTGGCATCTGGCTCTCCCATGATTCTCTTCTTGACTCCTCTTTCTTTCTTCTCTCTTGGTACATGGTAACCTCATGAGATACTTTCCATGATTTGGACTCCCTTGTGTGTGTGTGTGTGTGTGTGTGTGTTCAAGCTCTCTCCCTCTGTGTCTTCATTGCACTTTGCAGTGACCTTCACACCTCTCCAAAAAGCCTTGGAGGCACATTTTTGCACCTTGTTTTAACATCTATTGGGGAGGATATAAGCAGGGTTGTGCTTACTCCATACATGAACTCAAGTGACTTTTCCAGCATACAAAATCAGCAAGAAGGCAAACATTATTTTTTAAATAATGCAAACTAATCTTTATATAAAATAACTAGGCAGTGGGGAAGGAAGCACACCTTCCTACCCAGTGTGCTCCCAGGGTCAAGGTTGGGAGGAATGGATGCAAGGAAAGGCAAGGGCTCCAGTCTGTACACCATCTCTCAGTGTGGGCATAGCAGAGTCCACATCCTAGGATTCTGCCTGGCCTCAGCCTTCATCTGCCACAGAGGCCTTGGGCTGCCAGTTTCTTCCAAAGGAGGTGCAAGGAGCCCTCAGAACATCCACAATTTCCTTGATGGCTGGGCTAGATATCTCAAGGGTGTCCAATGGAGAGAGGTGGGGATGAGGGTGGGGGGAAAGGTTCTGCTAAGTAACAGTAAGGTCCAGATTGGGGAGGGGGTGACAGGTGATTCTTCAGGGGGTTGAGGCCCTTAGGGCTGGCAAAGATGTGCTTGAGGAGTGGTAGTTTGAGGGAGGAGAGTGGAGGGAAGGGCAGGCCTGGGAGAAGCTGCAGCTGTGACTTGGACTGGGCACACCAGGGACTCCCACCTCCCTATTTACGGGGCTTCATCATGGTTCCATCTGGGGGAGAAGAAATTGTCACAGTAGATGCAGAAACAGGAGGGTGGGGACTTGCGGCTCCATTATTTCTAACAAAATACTTTCCATAGTGGGATGGGCAGGGTATGGACAGGGGTCTGGGGCCTTGGCAAGCCTGTTTGCCAGAGGGGAAGGAGGTGCCCTGGTGGTGTCAGTACCACATTTTGGGGAGGGACAGGTGTCAGGAGGAAAAAAGCTACTGTGGGTTAAAGTCTCTGGAGGGGGATGCAGAGCCCTGGCATTTAGGAGCCAAGGATGCCAGGAGACTGGGTGTGAGCAGGGGCAAATGGGCCCCACTGGCACTGCTCCCATGCACTGGAGGAATGTTGGGGCCCCAGGAGCACTGAATCTTCACCCACCTCTCCAGAGGAGGGCTTGTTACCTGTGCTGGCACTGTCCCTGCAGCAGGCTGGGAGGCAGACAGGGAAGGCTGGACGTCAGGCCTGGAGACGGCCCTCTCCTGGCAGACAGCCTCTCTCCTGGAGTGGGATCTTCTCTTCACATGCCCCGGCCTGGGCACAAAGGAAGGGGCCACTCCATTTCTCACCTCAGGCTTGAAGGCAGACTGCCTGGCCCCGGGGCTGTGCCTCCTTCTCTTGTCATCCGGGCTCTCAAACCTGTGGGGCCGGTAAGACTTTCTCTTCCCTTTGTTGTACTGGCTGAGCGCCCTCAGCACAGTTTCCCTGGCAAGGGGTCTGGGGACTTCTCAGGGGGTGGGAACATTTTAAAGAGGCTCCATCTGCTTTCAGGAGGAGCAATTTTGACAATGACTGGACTCCAGACCCGCCTGGGGTCGCGGGCATTCCAAAGCCACCTCTTCACCCTCTTCCCCTGGTAACCTGTCCTCTACTTTCTGTCTCTATGAATTTTCATATTCTGGGTGAGTCATATAGGTGGAATCATACAATATTTGTCCTTTTGTGTCTGGCTTATTTCACTCAAACTGATGTCCTTAAGTTTCATCCATGTTGTAGCATATGTCTGAATTTCATTCCTTTTTATGGCTGAATAACATGTCCTTGTGTGAGTATACCACATTTTGTTGATCCCTTCAACTCCTTTTGACACTTGGGTTGTGTCCATCTTTTGGCTATTGTGAATAATGCTGCTGTAAACATTGGTGTACAAATATCTGTTTGAATCCCTGCTTTCAATTCTTTTGGGTACATACCTAGAAGTGGGATTGCTGGGTCATATGGTAATTCAATGTTCAACTTTCTGAGGAACTGCTAAACTGATTTCCACAGCATCTGAACCATTTTACAGTCCCACCAACTGTGAATAAGGATTTTAATTTCTCCGCATCAACCAATGTTTGTTATTTTCTTTCTTTCTTTTTTAATAATAGCCATCCCAGTGGGCATGAAGTGGTATCTCATTGTGGTTTTGATTTGCATTTTCCTCCTGACCAGTGATGTTGAGCATCTTTTCATGTGTGTGTGTGTGTGTGTTTGCCTGTGTACCCCATTTGTATGCTTCTTCTTTACTTATCATAACTTGCTCCATCCTTATAACAACCTTACATGATGGTACTAGCTTTCTGCCCATTTTACAAATGAGGAAATGGAGGCTCAGAGAGGCTAAATGACTGGCTCATATAACACAGCCAGTAAGTGGCAGAGCCAGGATTTAAAACCAGGCTGTCTGGCTCTTGAGACGGTTGTTAACAGCACTTGGCTCTGAAGTAGGAAAAGAGAAGGGAAAAGAGAAGGGGAAAAAGGGGTTAGAAGGTTGTATGTTTTCAAGGGAATAACATCAGCTCTTGCTCAATGAGAGAAAATACCACTTGCAGCCCTTCATCACCACAATAGCATATTTCCTGTATTTAAGGCTTAAATTGAGAGCAGTAAAAAACCACTATAGACTCATAACAGCCCTCAGAATCAGGACGTTTTTGTTTCTTTCTTCCTTACTAATGAGAATTCAACCCACAAGAGAACAGCCTGCCTCAAAAGTGATCAGGCACACCTCTATAATCAGCTGAGCTCCAGGTTCTTCCGTAATGGCGTGAGGCCAATGGATTTGGGTAACTGGATACATCAGAAGTTAGGGGCCATCTCCAGATTCCATGCTCAGATGTTGTTATGGGTTTCCTTGTGTTCACCAAAAAGACATGCTCGTGTCCTAACCTGTGAACGTGATTTTATTTGGAATTAAGTCTTTGAAGGTATGATAAGTTAAGATGAAGCCATACCAGGATTAGGGTGGGTCTTAATCTAATATGACTGGTATCCTTATAAGGAGAGAGGAGGCACAGGCAGATAAATAGAGGGGAGAAGACCCTGTGATACCTGAGGCAGAGATGGAAACTCAAGGATTGCTGGCAACCCACCAGAAGCTAGGAAAAGGCAAGAAAGCATTTTCCTTCCAGATATTGGACCTCTTGCTTACAGGAAAGATTCTTTCCTACGGATTTCATATTTCTGGCCTCCAGAACTATGAGACAATACATTTCTGTTGTTTTAAGCCATCTAGTGTGTAAGACTTTGTTAGGGAAGCCCTAGATAGCAAGACAGATAGGGATATGACACAAAACTCACCCCCAAGGCATTGTCTTTGATATCTACATCTCTTCTGTCTCATTTCTGGGAATGTCCTGAGTTGGTTCAGCCCAAGGGGCCATGGAAGAGGATTCTTTCTGTACCTGTTAATCTCTGAGGGGAAAACACTCAGAACAGTGTCATTCAAAGTGTGCTTCTTGGTCATGGGTGCTGGAATCTCCCAAGATACTAGTGAACAAGCAGACTCATAGGCCACAGGGTCAAAAACCACAGGAATAAAGCTTGAGAATCTGTATTTTAAAGCCATGAAGGTCTCAGGGGGCAGGGAGGGGGTTATGTAGTTTGAGGCCTTTGGAAGAGAGGGAAAGAGCTGTCCAGTAAAGGCTGAGGGACTGGGGAAGCACAGCACAGATATGAGTCTTGGGTGAACCATGCCAGAAGCCAGGAAGGAGGTTGGGATGGAGAGAGAGACAATGATAGCCTGGTGGGCTGCTGAGGCTAATGGGGTCGATTCAGAAGTCTCCCATAGAGGCTCTGTTTTAGTTTCCCATCTGCTAAGACAAATACAACACAATGGGTTGGCTTAAACAATGGGAATTTATTGGCTCATGGTTTTGAGGTTAGGAGAAGTCCAAATTGGAGGCATCAGTAAGGCAATGCCTTCTCCCCAAAGACTGTGGCATTCTGGGCTGGCTGCCAGAGATCCTTGACCCTTGACTTTTCTGTCACATGACGATGCACATGGCGGTATCATCTCCCTTCTCTTCCAGGTTTCCTTGACTTCTAGCTTCTGGCTGCGCCCTGTGGCTTCTCTTTCTGTGTTCAATTTCTTTTGCTTATAAGGACTTTGACCATGTTGGATTAAGGCCTGCCCTCATTCAGTTTGGGCACATCTTAACGAATAACATTGCCAAAGATCTTGTTTACAAATGGGTTCAAAACCACAGGACCAGGAGCTGGGACCTGAACATGCCTTTTGTGGGGGGCATGATTCAATCCCCAACAGGCTCCATCTCCTCAGACTATTTTTGACTGCTCATCTTAGCCCTACCTTTTCTTCTCCCATATAGTCTTAACTCAAAGCACTCCTGGGCTGCTTCCCAGAAAATGGAAGGAGGAAGGAAAAAGAGATGGGAAGCAGAAAGAAAAATAGTTTATATTTGAAGAGAGGGGATAGAGGGCTTCCAAGAAATTCTTTGACAATTATGGGGGTGGCCCTATTCCCTACTTTCTAGGGGGGTTTAGAAATAAACTTGAATGATAAAAATAAATAGCAATAGCAGGTCCATTTTCCCCTCAATTCTTATTTCCTACTGAGGTAACCTCAAACCAGGAAACACTTAGCAAGGCCCTTCTTACATAAAACCAAGATGATGAAATTGTCTGAAATCATGAATAAGGCTTACTTTTCCTGCTTCCTGCTAAATGAGGTTACAGTTGTGAGATGAAAGAGATCTTCAAAATATATTTTAAAATTTGGGCAGAGGTGCTCTTTTTCTTCAAATAGAGAACAGCACACTGACTTGCAATATCTTCATATTGCTTCCAAGGTGCAGCATCCTTGCTCTCCCCAAGAGTGATCAATGGTCATCTTCTTTTGGAAATATTTGGAATTTTCCTAATAAATGGAGACTGTTGCTCCCACCCAGCCTCTCAGCACAGTGACCATTCGAGGTCACACCATTTAAAACATAATAGCACTCATCTCAACCCAAAGTTAAAGGCAATTTGTTGCAGTGGAGAACATAGAGATTGAGGTTCTGAAGACCTGAATCCTATATCTGGACCCATTTCTGTGTATTGAGGGTGGCCCTTCACCACGTCAGACATGCCCTCTGAATCTTTGTTTTCTCGCCTGTAAAAGGGGAAAAATCACAATCTTTGCTCTATCTTCCTTACAGGGTTGTTGTTAGGATAAAGTGTGAGCTAGGGAAAGAAGGAATGTGACAGTGCTATTGCCGGATTTTCTCTAGGTTCTTGGCTATGTTACAAAAAAAATTTAAGTACATGCCAGTTTAACTAAACTGCTTACAGGAAACTTAAGTTAGGCCAGCAATTTATTAAGAAAATGAGAGAAGAGAAATGGGAGAAAATAACAGATTGTGGGTCCCAAGTATACTTGCAGGTTGGTCCAGGCAGAGAGAGGAAAAAAGGGCAAAAAGGGAAAAGGGCTGATTTACAGATTACAAGTCCCCATTACAGATTACAAGTCCCCAAGTGTACTTGCATGCTGGTCCAGGCAGAGTGAGAAAGTACAAAAACAAAAGGAAAAGGGGACCATACAACTTCTGCGCTTGCTTTTTAAACCATTAATTACCCCGCCCCTCATTAAAGTTCAAGGGAGGTGTTACCCCATCTGTCAATTCCCCAGGGGACCCAAAGGCAAGGCCCCTTGAGAATATCCTGGGCTTTTCCTTGATCCTGGACAAAATCCTGTTCTAAATGGAGGATTCTCCTGGGTTCTTCCAGCAGCTTTGGTGGGGGAGGGGGGTCGTGAAAGAGAGAATTTCCAGGTGGGACTCCATGGCCACATGTTTCATGGCCGTGGTTTTCTGCCAGGTCCAAGATTTGTCTTTTCATTCCCTAAACTAGCCCACTCCAGTGCCTTGTAAAAAGAAAGAACTGTGCGTTATTACACACGCTACCTCTGATTCCCAAAACCTCCCCCAAATTGAACATATAAAAGTTTACTCTTCTAACTGAGCTTTCTTCCTTTGTTTTCTTTTTAAATTTGAATTCTCCCAAAGTTACTATAAACCCCAGCCTTTCTTTAAACTCATTAACAATTTCCGGCTTGATCAGTGAGATCCTTTAGCAAACACTCCTCAGTTATTTTCTTTTCCATTAGAATTAGACAGCACTCTCTCTTGCTAATACTATTATAATTTAAGCTAGAAAAAGAAATTCAAACAAAGGAAAGGAAGAAGAGGATATGCAAGAGAACTGACTCACTGAGTAAGGAGCTGTTGGTCATTTCCTCATCTTCATTTAACATAGCCTTATCAAATCCAGGATTGGAAGAAACAATTTAACTGATTCAATTTGCATGGAAAAGTGTCTATTATCCAGGGATATGAACAGAGATCACTGGACTGTAACTATTAGAAATTAAGCTAGTTCAGGAAGAACACTCATTCCGGAGAGATCACATCAAAAGAAATCATAGCCTAGACGTTGTAATCTACTTTTCTTGGCTTTCAATTTTATCCAATTATGTAGTTATCTTTATGAGAAAGTTGTAAAATACTTTTTAGGCTCATCATAAGCAGAGTGACTTAAACCTGTGGTTTTGAAAGTATGGGGCCAGAATCAGCAGCAAAAGTATCTTCTGGGAACTTGCAAGAAATGCATATTCTTAGGCCCTACCCAAGAACTACTGAATCAGAGTCTCTTGGGTGGGGCTCAGGCATCCAGGTTATAATATGCCCTTGGGGGATTCTGAAGCATACTCTAATCTGAGAACCACTGGTTTAAACAATAAGGATATATATTATCTCACATTAAAGGACATCCAGAGGTAGGGTGGTCCTAGGTTTGTTCCCCTGTCTCTGTTTATCTGAGTCATCTCTTCCTCTTTTGTTGGCTCTGTTCTCAGGCCAGTTCCCTTCCCTGTCATCAGATGGATGCCAGCAGAAACTCGGACACAAAGTTCCCTTTTCCATGGCCAGTGGGAGAGAGACTCTGTTTCCCAATCATGGAATAAAAGTCTCTTCTTCTATCTAGATCGGGCCAATTTAGGACATGTGCCTACCTGGCTCAATAACATCCCCCAGAGATGCATTGATTGACTGAGGTCTACATTCATAAGCCAATCAGTGAAAAGAGGAGGTGGGACCTCATGATTTGCCTTGACTCATCAGAACCCAGGCTTGGACCTAGGGATGTGGTCAATCTTCCACAGAAGTATTGGAGATGATAGAATTATGGATCCAATGAGGATTCCATTAGAAGGGAGAGAAGGCAAAGTTGATACTTGTCCTGGTTGGAGTTTTTTGTGGACCCCAGAAAATTATGCTCTTAAGCTAAGCCATGCCTGTACATGTAAGCCTATTTTATGTGGGACCTTTTGGTTAGATTCCGTTAAGGGAGCTTTTGATTTGATCACCTTTGACTAGTTCACTTCTGATAAGGCCGTTGATTAGATTACTTTAGTTAAGGGTCTTTGATTAGATTGCAGGGCCCAGGGTGGGTCATAATGCTTATACTGGAGTCATATATAAATGGAGGAGAACACAAAGAGCTGCCATTTTACCCTGAAAAGTGAGAGAAGATTCCAAGATCTCCTACAACTGCAGAAAGACAGAAAAATCCCTAGAAGCTGAGAGAGAGGCTGGAGGCTGGAATTAAAAGAGCAGCCCAGGAGAGATGAGCCATTGTGCCTGATGGCCCTCAGCTGAACTTGGGGAGAAAGTGAGTCTGAAGGAGAAAGCAGAGAGAGCTGGCAGATCTGCCATTTTGCCTTGCCATGTGGCAGAAGTCCAGAATCTCTCAGCAGCTGACCTTTTGTGAGAAAGCATCTCTGATGATGCCTTAATTTGGACACTTTTGTTAGCAGAGCATTCTGGGATCTGGGTTTCTAGGTTCATGGCTTCATTTCAAGAAATAATTCAGAGATGTGCCACTTTTATGAGGACAGTAAAATGGCTTATTGAGAAACAAGAAAAAGGAAAAGTACACACCTGAGAAATGGGTGTGGGCATGCTACAGGGTGAGACACACAATGCAGAGCCCTGGGGTAAGTCTTTTTAAGGCCTTTTCTCCTCCCCACTCCCCCTATTAAGGAGGGATCTCAGCTATTTGCTGTCCTGATTGGTTTCCTTTCTACTTTCACTTGTTAGCTTTCAGGGAACCAATATGGAGACTTTTCTGTTTGGCGTTATCTGGGGCTTCTTTTGAGCCCAGGAGTTTCAAATGGCACCTCATAACCAGAGTCTTGGCAGGCTTTTTGGCTGTAATGGTTATGGCTTATTCTCAAGTAGCTGCCTTCCCTCACGGGGTTTCTGGGTGGGGTCTCATGGCTATGTTCTGACTAGAGGAGTCCCAGCTATTTTGGCTTTATTCTGACCATCTGCCTTCCCTCATTTCCTATACTAATCTGCTTCAACTCCTTCCTCAAAAAGTTTACACCCTCATTCTAAAAGGAGAGCTGCAGGGCAATGGTCATTCTTCTGCAGCTGCCTCCTGCTGGTTAGGGGCAGTAATCCCTGCCAGAGGGGGTGTGACACTCTCTGGCTAATTCTATCAAGGTTGAGGGAAGGCGGGTCTGGCATCAAGGTTGGAACTGGATGAAATCCCCACGACTAATAACTTGTTCTGGAAGGTATGGATACTGGAAGAAATAAACTTAGAATTTTGAAGATACATGGCCCTACTAAAAGGATAAAGAAGATAGGGGTAAACAGCCCCCAAAAGGGGGCAAGCCATGACATACTAGACCATGGGAGTGAGAAAGGTCAGGAGGTGCCCGTAGAGGCTACATCCTTCCGAAGTTCATGGCTTGATCTTGCAGGTTTCAAATACTGTCTAAGACTGTTCCAGAGTCATTTACACAGAACAGCATTTCTCATTGAGGAACAAGCAGTTCCTCCCTGTGCCACTGTTAGCATGTTTAGGGCTCTGTGATTTTGTAGCATTTGGGGGCAAGGGAGTCTATTTGTTGTCTAAGGGCGTCTATGGAATGGCTAGTTTCTTCTATGCTGTTGGTTAACTCTAGGGAGAAATTGTGGTAAACCTGCTGGGTTTGGTATAAACTGCAAACTCCAATTTCCACAGTGGTGGTTATGCCCAGGATAGCTAAGAGAGGTATGAGGAGAGGTATTGCCCTAGATATAAACTCACAAAGACAATACAGGTAACAGCAAGGCAAGCATATGGCAAGCAAAATAAGGGCAGTACTTAAGAGAGCCATTCTTTTATCTTGTAGGCACATTCATTTATTTAGAAAATGAATTAAGTATGCTAAGACTTTTTAACATGTTCAATATCCCTCTGCATATGATCTAGAATAGAAGAAGTATTATGTTCATCAAGTTTATAGGTACAGTACTTAATATTAATCAATGCAAAAGTTCCTATTTGAGCCGCAGTTAATAGATCCAAGCTCCAGGTTTGCCATATCATTCATGTTGTCTCTCCATGGGAGCAGGCTGGTAATGCCAATTGTGTTTGTTTAAGTTCTACTCACATTAGTGTGGTAATTATTGCTCCCCTTGGTATATCTTTCACACAGCCAGCATGCTGTAGCACCGTTGCTCCTAGAGAGGACAGGAAGCTAGGCTCCAGTGTTTCACTGGCCTCGTACACAGCACCCTTTGGCACTATGAAACAGAGCCAGTTTGGAGGCAATTTCCATTGTAAATCTAGCAATATCAAACCATTGCTAGCTGGCAGGGGTCCAAAATGCATCATACTCTCCATCTATTTCTGGAGCATGACCAGAGATGTGGTAGATACTTTTTATTGTTTTAGGGGTCATAATGACTGATCTAGCCAATAACTCAAATGGAAAGGTACCATGTAGGGTACTGGGGGCCTGATTTGAATGCATGAGAGAGTTTGACAATATTGAAGTCTATCTCTTAATTTTTATACACTTTCTAAATACTTCCAATGCAGTTTATAACATATCAAATGAACTTAACTATTTTTAGTACTTTACTTTTTACTTCTACACCTTTACCATGATTAAGTTAATTAACAGGTATTTTACTTTAGCAGTACAGGAAAAACCTCTTTCTCCATTATTTTATGAAAACCTAAGATTCTCAATGGAATCAAGATTATCTTCCCCCTACCACCACTTTAATATACAGGTTCAGGTGGCCCCTGACATGTTTCTCTGTTATGAAGTTACTTTTTCTTATCAATATCAGTTTAGATTTCTATTTAATAATGGCTTCCTGGAATTAGCCATTTAAATACTTTGGTTTAAACAATGCTTTTGCAAAATTCCTATAACCAACCATAACTATGTAGACTAGTTACTTTTACCTTTAAATAAGCTTATTAAATTACATTTAGCAACCAATGAAATTTACATCTCTTATTCTTGCCTTACATTCCTTATTCTAGTCTATGAAAACTAGTCATTTCACTTTAGGACCGATCTATCTACCTATATATATTTTTGCTTAATTTCATTAAACACAAACTTACAATTTTCATCATCTTAAAGACTTAATACATATAAACCTAAGGATGTTACACCCAAGCGAAATAAAATTGGAACAATTAGTTTATGAAAGAAATGTTCTTTTCCTCTCCTCCACAGGAGGCTAAAACCAATTTAAAAATTAATATTTTAAAATTGTGAATAACCTTAAAAATATACTGACTGCCAGGTTCTGGAATATATTATAATTGTTTAATTTGCTTTCATTATAATTTAGAAAAATCTTTCCATAGCTTTCAAGGACTTTTTCTTTTTTTTTTTTTTTAAAGATTTTATTTATTTATTCATTTATCCCCCCCTTCCTCCTTGTGCTCGTTGGGTCAGCTAACCACGCCGTGCGGGCGGGCTTGCCTTCACCAGGAGGCCCCGGGAACCGAACCTGGGGCCTCCCATATGGTAAACGGGAGCCCTACTGATTGAGCCACAGCCGCTTCCCAGGACTTTTTCTTTACTTACTGAAATTTGGTAATTGGATTACTATTTACTCTTATTTTAAGGCTATCAAATGGCTTAAATTGGGGACTTACAGGACAAACCATAATTCGTAATTCCCTGGCCTATTAGATAGAGTTTTAAACTAAACTTACATTTCCCTATCCTGTCACACCTAGCCCTTCCCCCATAGGTATTGCAAAGAGAAAGAGGCTCTGGGGGAGGGGGAGTTAGGACAAGGAGCTTAGGAAAAACTTTTTCATCTCCCAATAGTTTCTATATTCAGATTTCTATATGACCTTTCCATTCTGCTTAGCTTCTCTAATTTGGGCTCCTGGAATATTCATTTGTGTAAATGACACATATAAGCACTTATTTAATTTTTAACAATTTGAATAGAGCTATTTTAAGAATTCTCATTTGCTAATTTGATATTACCATCCCAATGCATGAAAATATACACTGAAAAAATAGACACACACAATTAGAGAGTTAGACACAAAAACACACAACTCACTAATATTATTTATAATTTTCATTCTCTTACAAAATAAGTTTAACTGTAAAATAATATTTAAAAGTTCTCTTTGAAGTCTCTTTCTGATTATTCTAACCTGTACTATAACTATGCAGTTTTGCATAGAAATTTCTTTCTCTTTAGTCATTGGCTAAAAGTTGTTCCCAATGCTTTAAAATATAATCTACAATATTTTCCTTCACTTCAGAGCTCTGCTTATTTCTCATTTCAACTTTGACAGACGTCAGATGAGCAACACCAATTCCAGTATATACTCACTGAGGTCATTGAAGTCTCAGGGAAAACTGGTTTCTCTCATGAACTGCTGCTTTCAGAATTCTTGGTGCTTGAGTTGGGAGGTCCACCACTCCCTAGTCCTCTGAGATAACAGGACTCTGGTGGCTGCTGGACTGGAAAGTGGACGTCCAAACCTGAGTATCGAGGATTCCACTAGGGAGCAATCTCCTCAAAGGTCGTGTGGTCCCTCTGGGCTCTTGCCCAGAGTAGGTAAATTGGAGTCCACATCTGGATAGTCATGAGACAAAGCAGGGTTATTAATACCAGTGGAAGGACCAGAGACAGGGGTACCTCAAATTTGTCTTCCCCCAGCCATGGTGAGCAGTTTCCATGGATTCAATGAGGGGAGAATAGAGTAGTTACCATAACAATGATGAGGCCAGTCCGGAAGCAACCATAAGCAAAGGTCAGTTCAGTTTAGAATTACCATTACCATAGCAAGCACACATAAAGGTGAGGCTAGACTTGAAACAACCATAAACAAAATTTAATTTAGAATTATCATCGCAATAGTGGGTCTAGGCTAAATACAGCCAGTTTCAGCAATTTCAGATGTTATCCTTTTGCTGTTTTATAATATAAAGGCATCTATATAATGATCTTGTCTTAACTTAGTAACAGTTTCTAGTAAGTTTTCACTTCAAAACAAATTGGGCACTTTATTTGATTAACTAAGCAACTAAAACTGTGTTGCTAAGTTTTTCTGCTTTTCCAGCAGTTCAATTAATGCCACTTGTGATTTCTTTTATACATCAAATTCAGTTGCAAGATATTATTTGGATTTAAATACTCATCTCTATGTTACCTTCCACCATTATCCAATTTGTAACATGCAAACTCCAAATCTGATTTACAAGCTCCTAGGCATGAGCAGACTGACAAAATTAAAGAAAGCACAAATTAGAACAGAAGAATTTTACATATTTACTTAGCATAGGGAAAGACCTGACTTTAGAATCACCTTCACACAAGGTGCCCAGCATCCACCCACAGCAGAAACCTCAACTGGAACCTGCAGCTTTACTCCTCTGGAGAAAACCTCAGGCAGCTGCTAGGCACAGAGCTGAGGGATCCAGAGAAGCCCTGCAGCTGAGACATGAATCTGGGCTGCTCTGGGGCTCATCCCCATTAGCCACCTCTTCCAAGGAGGTAAAGTCCTGTGGGCTTTTTCAGTGGAAGGATTGGAGTGTTGCAAGGGGATTGGCAGAGAACTAGGAGGCCATTCTTCTGGAACATTTTAATCATGGGCTGGAGGCCTTTAACAGCTTCCTCCTTGAGGCGATACTGCTTAATTGATGGCTTATGAAGAGGTTTCCTATTCCACAGGGGAGAGGCTTAATAAATGGCCTAGATCTTGATTCCCCATTCACTATCCTTATTGGGCACAAATCTTGCGTGGTCTGGAGTGGCAGATCAGGACCAGGTAAGTGGCTCCCATGTTAATTAAGAAAGTAATGACTTTTCCGGCAGCAGCCTGTATGAACCAAATATATTGTGTAATATATTGTTTGATTCACAAAAAAACAAAATCAAAAACAAAAAAAACAACAAAAATTTACATGTATCCATTACATTTAATTGAGAAATGTATATATTTATTCATCTGTGTTTACTTTTTAGTTTTTAATTGTTTATGTTTTCAATTATTAAATGTACAAAATAAAGTTAAAAAAAAAAAAAGAAAGTAATGATCTTATCTGCCATGTCAAGGGCCACCAGAGGCTCCTCCTGGTTAATGGTTCACAGTGTCCTCCAGAGAGCCACTCCTGGTGTCCATCCTCCCCTGGGGCACGGCCCTGTTGGGTACCAGTGGTGAGGCAGCTTGGGGCTGGGACTTGCATCTTTGCACTTGAAGCAGATTCCTGCTGACATGGAGCCTGGATTCAGGTGGCCCCGAGGTGACAGTGTGCCTTTAATGGTGGCAACTAAAAGGTGAGCCTATTCCTGGGCCCTTTGCCTGCCTCTCCTCACCTGTTGCTCCTTGGCGATGCAGTCTCAATTGTTGAAAACTGTGAAGGCTATTTCAAAAAGGAAGTTCGTGGAAGTTTGGGGACCCAGGGAAAGTTTTTGCTACTTCCTATGGCTATCCAAGGCAGGCTACTAACAAAGTGAGTTCCTAGGAGGATCTGTTCTTCTCAAGAGTCAGGATTTACCAGAGAGTAATTTTTATTGCCTCTACCAGCTTTCCTTGAAATAAGTCTGGGTTTTTGTCCTGCCTGTGAGTAATTTCCTTGAGCTTATTATAATTGACTGGTTTGATGGTACACTTCCTCATCTCTTTGAGCAGACATATGGCCATATGATCTCTGGCTCTTCCCTCTTACACAGGAGATTTAAGGAATTCAGGGTCCCATAAAGAGACCACTTTTGGCCATCTTCTAATTTGTATTGTGGCCATGTGGTTTCGCAGAAAAAGATCAGCCTATTCCTTTCTAAACAATAGTAGGCAGGTTGTCCTAGTTCCTGAAGGGACATCCTGATGGGGAGTCTTCTGGAATGCTAGAGAAACTGCCCATTATCCTAGGGGAGGATAAACACATTCATCAGTGTTAGTGGTGTCCTGCTCCTAGACCTGAAGCTACTAAGACCTGATGCTACAGATTGAATCTACTAAGCTGGACTTCCTTCCTAGGAAAGGGGCTTGCTATTGGCCTACTTTTGCAGCGGTCTTAGGAAGTGGCCATGAGAGAGAACTCATTTTATGGCTACTGCCAGGGACTGAGGTTTGGAGTTAAACCAGACATTAAGAGGCCAGAGACTGATTGTTCAGTGGTTTGCAGGCAAACAGCCTCGGGGCCCTGGAGGTAATGGTAATGTATTAACAGGAATCCCAGGGCCTCCAGGAGACCGAGGAAGGAACAAACCACCAGGCATGGCCAAGGGTAGGAGTCTCGGGGACCTTGCTAATAAGACAAAATAGACACAGACAGGTTCTGATTAAAAGCCTAGACTCACCAGTCTTCATCCAGTGTTGGGGAGCATTATTTGCCTCTATGTCTCCTAGCTGGCTCACCAAATATGTTAGTGGGGCATCCTGCATTCTGGGTTTCTAGGTTCGTGGCTTCATCACAAGAAAGAATTCAGAGATGTGCCAGTTTTATAAGGCCAGTATAAGGGCTTGTTGAGAAATGAGAAAAAGGAAAACTACACACCTGAGACATGGGTGTGGGTGTGCTTCAGGGTAAGGCGTGCAATGCAGGGCCTTGGGGTAGGTCTTTTTAAGAACTTTCCTCGTCTTCCATCCCCATATTAAGGAAGCTTCACAGGTATTTGCTGTCCTGATGGTTGCCTTTCTTCTTTCACCTGTTAGCTTTCAGGGAATCAATACAGAGGTCTTTCTGTTTGGAGTTATCTGGGGCTTCTTTTGAGCCCAGGAGTTTCAAATGAGACCTTGTAACCAGGGTCTAGGCAGGCTTTTTGGCTGTAATGGTTATGGTTTTGTTCTCAAGTAGCTGCTTCCCTCAGGGGGTTTTCAGGTGGGGTCTCGTGGCTATGTTCTGACTAGTGGGGTCCCAGCTGTTACGGCTTTATTCTGACTAGTCGCCTTCTCTCGTTTCCTAAACTAACCTGCCTTACTTTTGCAGAACTGTAAACTTTTAACCTAATAAATCCCTATTGTAAAAACCAACCCATTTCTGATATTTTGCTCCCAGCAGCTTTAGCAAACTAAAGCAATACTATATGGCAACTACCAGATCTTAATAATCTTATACATTGATTTCATATTGAAATGATACTATTTTAGGTACACTGGGATAAATAAAATATAGTATTAAAATTTAAAACATGTATAGTCACTGAAAAATCATTTTTTTTTCTGATTACACAACCTCTCTTTGTACTTAAAAACTCATTTGAATGGGAAGCGGCTGTGGCTCAATCAGTAGGGCTCCCGTTTACCATATGGGAGGCCCCGGGTTCGGTTCCCGAGGCCTCCTGGTGAAGGCAAGCCCGCCCGCATGGCGTGGTTAGCTGACCCAGCGAGCACAAGCAGCAAGGGGGGGATAAATGAATAAATAAATAAAATCTTAAAAAAAAAAACAAAAAAAAAAAAACTCATTTGAAGCCCAAAACAAGAATGTAGTTTGGAAAGAAGTAAAGGTGGGAAGTGGATAATATGGGAAGGACTTTGCACCAGAAAGCCAAGGAGAGACCTCAGTTCTACCCGAAGCTCTTGGAGCCCTCTCCTGCTCCCTCCAAGGTGCTGAATAAGTGTGAGAAGCTGGCTATAACCCAGCTTATTTTATTTCCTGTGGTTCTCCTTTGGATCTGAACACAGTTCTTAGGAATATGATGGTGCTTGGTATCTCCATCCTAACACAGAAAGCCCATAATGTGAGCCCCATCCCCAGCTCTCAAAATTGGCATTGGAGGAGGTCAGAGGACACTAAATAAAAGGAAAAAAGGAGAAATTGATACAATGCACAGAAAACATTTTTTTTCCTTGAAGTATTCATTAGACCATTGTGTGTACACTGGTTTACTTCTGTGGGGGTTCTCCCAGCATGAAAGGAGACAGGAATATTGGGGCAAGCAGGTGGGAGATTTTATGACTCTATTAAATCAATTAATCATCTCACATTAGGGAGAAGAATAAACATGGGAGTAGGGAAAGCAAACAAAAGGATGTTCCTGCAGCTCCTAGAATAATATCTTGCTGGATAATCAAATAGCGAAGCATTTTCTATTTATCCTGATAGCATGGACTCCAAACTGATATTGTTCTTTCAGTACAAGTGTTGTCATCCCCAGCCTTCATGGGATGTCCTAGACCAATAAATAAATAAATATACAAAAAGTAAAGATAAAATGAGAAGGCAGCTCCTAGGGTGGGAGTGGCTTTGATCTCCAGCACTTTCTGTCAGATGTCAATTATGATCATTATCATTTCCTAGGAGCTTAACAGTCTTTGTGGCCAAGCTCATCATTTCTTCACTTTGGAATTACAAGCACCAGAAATTAGTACCCAACTCTCAAAGGCCACATAATGGATGCTAAGAATCCCCAAGCAACTCTTTGTTGGGCAAGGAGAGGAGACAGCATAGTGGAATCTGGGCTGTGGGCTCAGGATTGGCTCTCTGCCTCAAAAGATGCAACTGTTGAATTCAGCGAGTTGGGTCTCTGATAGCATAAAAATGGGCTCATTTGTGGAATTGTGTCAAGAAAATTCCTGCAGAGGATAATATGAAAGAGCTTGAAATATCCACCCTGGGCAATACATTTAACCCAAGACCCTGAAGGTCCCTGGGAAATTACAGTGTGTCTTGGAGAAACAACCTACCCTCAGTGATCACACATTTGACACCTGAACTCGAATCAGTTTATAACTCTGTCAACTGAGAAATAACCAACTAAGCTGCAAGACAACAAAGGTGTTTATTTGGGGTCTTAGAATTGCAGTTCTGGGAGTACAGACTCAAGTAGCAACCCAAATTGTTTCTGTCTTGGCATTTCCAGATAAGGGTTTTTAAAGAAAAAGAAGAATATTAGGTAAGTTGTTTGTGGTTGGTGGATATTTTGGGCATTCCAATTGTCCTGCAATTGGAATAGATAGTTTACTGAGCTCCTTATCTTGTGGTTTGTTTATGGTATCCAGGGTGGTGTTTGTGTAGAAATTTATTAGGTTTTCCGCCTCTCCTCCTTAGGTTCCTATTCTATCCTGCCTCACAGATACAAATAGTTCACCTAACCATTATGAGGCCAAGAATGGGAATTGGGAGGGTCTGGATCTGGACTTGTCTTAGTTAAGGAGACTTTTCTAGGTTATGGGGAAGTGTGGTTCTTTGCAGTAAGCCCTTTTGGGGAAAGCAAAAGGGTGGGGAGGAAGTCCTTAATCATCACTGTCTGTCAGGACCATGGGGCTCAGGTAACATTGAATACTAACAATACCCACCTCCTCATCCACCCCCCAGGAGGCTGTGCCTGGGTATCATCTTCATAATTTGTTGTTCCTGGCAATGTATAGTGTTCAAAAAGTTAAAAGCAAGACTTACACAAGTATAGAATGACACAAGTCAAATATTTCATTCTGCTCATTTGCAGTGATTCAAAAGAAGTAGAGGAGCAAAGGAAGATCAGTCCACCAGAAAAAGTACCAGGTGTCTACAGGACAATAAAACAGTAACATTTGGGCATTATTTTCCTTCAGTACAGAAATTATATGCATCTCTATTGGATGAGGCTGTAAAATATTTAATTCCAAACTAAGTGATCCCCAAATAATAGTACATAGCAGATCAAACATCGGCACATCCTGCTATATAACTAAATAATCCTTGGGTGGTCTTGTTAAACATTGCTCCAATGCGGTATTAAAAGATTTGTCACCCAGTTGTTTGACTTATTTCCAAACTTTAAATACTTTTCCTTAACATTCCTAAGAATATATATAGGGTCTGCTTATGAGCTGACCTGTCCAAAGCATATCCAAGTCGTAACCTTGTTCCAGGCATGCATTAAAATCTGGCGGAGAACAGCAACCATGAGCTTGAGCTGTTTGGGGCCCTTGGATTTTCCACAAGGGCCATTTTGAGAAACTTGAAAGGATTAAGGGGGAAAGAGCCTGTTTCTGTTAACATCACCCCACAGAGCAAAACACAGTTTAGTCTAAAGTTTCAAAACAAAACTATTTCCCTGTGGGATGAACAATACACCATAGAAGCCTAATGTGTTAAAGTTATGTGCTGCCAAGTAGAGCTATTATTACGTCTCCAGTGACCCAGAAGAACTTGATGAGTCTCCATTTCCTAAAACCATCAAGACCCCCTTCAGTTAGTTTGTTCATAGAAACTTGTTGTGATCCCAGTTGCTTCTTGTGTCCAACTTTTGCCTCCAATCTCTGTTCATTCAGTTAAATGTTAGGTAGTAGGAGGAATCCAACGATTTTGTTAACAAAAATAAGCTGACTTATCAGGTTTTAATGATCAGATTGGAAAACAGGAATCCTTTGGTCAAGTTTCCAGCTCAAATGTGCACAATTTGATTTGTGTTCTTGGCAAACCCTTGGGCTTTCTACACAATTTAATTGCCCTTTGTTATTTATAGAGAGGCTGTTTTGGAAATTGATACAGGACAATGCTATTCCCCATGAGTAGCTGAGCTCTACGTTCTGTTAGGGATGCAGAGACGTGTATATAGGATCATTATTACCAAAGGAGGACAAATGAACCAAAGGAGAATACAGGCTTAATATTGTAAAGGTGTCAGAGGCCAGTGAGGCAGGGGTGGGCAGGGGGAAGAGGACTGTGCTTTTAAAAAATGGCGGTGGAATTCATATAACATAAAATTAACAATTTTATAGTGTGCCATCATTTAGTGGCATGTCTAACATTCACAATGTTGTGTAACCATCACCTCTACCTAGTTCCAAAATATTTTCATCACCCACAAGGGAGGACCCCATACCTGTTAAGCAGTCACTTCCCATTTTACCCTGGCAACCACTAATCTATTTTGTGTCTCAATGGATCTATCTGTTCTGGATAGTTCATATAAATGGAGTCATACATTATTGAGCCCTTTTGTGTCTGGCTTTATATTTGTCAGCCAAAGGGGTGCTGATGCAAAATACCAGAGATTGGTTGGTCTTTATAAAGGGTATTTATTTGGGGTAGAAGTCCACAATTACCAGGCCATAAAGTATGTTTCTTCCCTCACCGAAGTCCATTGCCACGTGTTGGAGCAAGACAGCTGCTGATGTTTGCCAGAGTTCAGGCTTCTTGGGTTCCTCTCTTCCTGGGGCTGCATTTCTCTCTTGGCTTAGCTCCTCTGTTTCCTTCACAAGGTCAGCTGTACACTATTAGGCTCTCTAGGCTTTGCTTCTCTCCACAAGGCCAGTTGTGAACTCTCAGGTGAATGGCTCGTCTCTATTCCGGGGCCTTCTCTCCAACATCAAAACTCCAACATCAAAACTACTCCTCAAAAACTGCTCCCTCTGTCCTTTGCCTTGCCTTTTTTTTTTTTTTAAGATTTTATTTATTTATTCATTTATCCCCCCCTTGCTGCTTGTGCTCGCTGGGTCAGCTAACCACGCCGTGCGGGCGGGCTTGCCTTCACCAGGAGGCCCCGGGAACCGAACCTGGGGCCTCCTATATGGTAAACGGGAGCCCTACTGATTGAGCCACAGCCGCTTCCCTGCCTTGCCTTTTATAATTGATTCCCCCACCCACCAAGGGGTGGGGCTCAACTCCCTACTGATGTGGCCCAGTCAACACCCTAATCATAACTTAATCATGCCCAGATTAACAGACCAGTTTACAAGCATATTTTTGGAATTCATAATTACATCAAACTGCCCAACAGCTACAGGCTTCCTTTGCTTAGTGTAATGATTTTGAGGTTCCTCCACATTGTAGCACGTATCAGAACTTCATTCCTTTTTATCGTCTGTATATACCACATCTGTTGATAGGTTTCTACCTTTCAGCTATCGTGAATAATGATGCTGTAACATTTGTGTATGAGTATCTGTTTGAGTCCCTGTTTTCAATTCTTTCGGGTGTATACCCAGAAATGGAAATGCTAGAATATATAGTAATTCTATGTTTAAGTTTTTGAGGAACTCTCAAGCTGTTTCCATAGCCGTGGTACCATTTGGAAGACTGGTTTTAAGCCTCACCTCTTGCTTATTCATCTTCACCAGGTGCATTATCTTTTCTTTGTGGTACTTATCATCTCCAACATTCAATATAGTCTGCTAATATGTTAGCAGAATACTATGGGTTCTGGGTTTCTAGTTTCTTGGCTATGTCACATAAAGGAATTTCAGGGCTCGCCATAGGGTAGGCAAGGGAGTAAAGAATTTATTAAGGAAGCGGCTGTGGCTCAATCAGTAGGGCTCCCGTTTACCATATGGGAGGCCCCGGGTTCGGTTCCCAGGGCCTCCTGGTGAAGGCAAGCCCGCCTGCACGGCGTGGTTAGCTGACCCAGCGAGCACAAGCAGCAAGGGGGGATAAATGAATAAATAAATAAAATCTTTAAAAAAAAAAAAAAAAAAAAAAAAAGAATTTATTAAGAAATGAGAAAAAGAAAAAGTATAAACCTGAGTCATAGGTGTGGGCCATGAAACAGGGTGAGAGACGTGTGTGGGGCCTCTGAGTAGGCCTTTTTAAGGCCTTTCCTCCTCCCCCTCCCCATATTAAGACGGCAACTCAGCTATTTGCTGTTCTGATTGGTTGCCTTTCTATCCCCACCTGTTAGCTTTCAGGGGACGAATGGGGAGGCCTTTCTGTTTGGAGTTAATCTGGGCCTTCTTTTGAGCCCGGGAGTTTCAAATGGGACCTCGTGACCAGTGTCTTGGCAGGCTTTTCAGCTGTAATGGTTACAGCTGTGTTCTTGAGTAGCTGCCTTCCCTCAGGGAATTTCTGGGCGGGGTCTCATGGCTATGTTCAGACGGGCAGCCTTCTCTGTTTCCTACACTAACCTATCTCATATTAGTTTCCTTCCATCTGTCTCTCCATCCCCTACCCCCTTCCACAAATGGGTTGTAACGTCCACTAAGGCAGAATTTTAAAAATAGTTTTATTATTGCTGTTAGAATCATGTCTGATATATAGTAGGCTCTCAATAAATATTTGTTGAACAATAATAATAAAAAGAATGAATGAATGAAGCCAATTTCTCAGGAGCAGGAACTCAGCTAGAAGTTATCATGAAAACATATCTGTGGGAATGGACAGCAATCTTGGGGAGGCTGTGGAATTGGCAGTATCTTGGCAATGCATTAAATGTGTTGCCTTTATGCAAAAGGAAATTAAAAAAAAAAAAAAAAAAAAAAAAAACTTGAAATGCCCTGGACGTTCTGGAAGCAGAAGTCCCAGTGGGAGGGCTCAGTCTTGCCTTCTGCGTTTCATGTTTAGCTTGTTCTGTGGTTAGGAACTTTACCTCTCCAGTCCCAGTGGGAGGGCTCAGTCTTGCCTTCTGCGTTTCATGTTTAGCTTGTTCTGCGGTTAGGAACTTTACCTCTCCTCACCCCACTATCTCCCTATCCAGGACTGCTGGGAATTCCCTAAAGTTCTGTGTCATTTCCTATCACCTAACTCTAATGCCATCTCCTGCCTGGAATAATCTCTCCTTCCTCATCTGCTTTGGGTGAACTCTAGTTCAACCTTCTAGACCTGGCTGTGGACAAACCTTTTTAACCACACCCGAGATGCTCACCTCCCCTTCTTCATGCTCTGCCCACCTTTTGTAACTCTATCTGTGGTGGTTTGAAGTTGTATGGACCCCCAAAAAGTATGTTCTTAAAGTTGATCCATTCTTGTGGGCATGGACCTATTGTAAGTAGGATCTTTTGGTGAATAGGATCTTAAGATATGACCCACCTCATTCAGGGTGGGTCTTAATCCTCTTACTGCAGTCCTTCATAAGAGAGTGAAATTCAGACAAAGGGAAAAAAAGCCACAGAAGCAAGAAGCTGAAACAATGAAATCCAGAAGAGAAGGCAAAGACTAATAGATGCCACCATGTGTCTTGCCATGTGCCAGACAAGTCCAGGATTCCTAGTAGCCGGTCTTCAGGAAGAAAATGTCACCTAATGATGCCTTGATTTGGACATTTTTTCTTAGCCTCTAAACTGTAAACTTGTAAGTTAATAAATTAAAGCCAATGCATGTCACAGTATCTGCTTGAGCAGAATAGTAAACTAGAACGGTGTCCATTTATACTACTCTGACTGATGACAATTCCACTACAACAATAGCAAAAGCCCTAACTGCCATTTTTGAGCACCCTTCTGTCCTGCATGCTGTGCTAATGAAGGAAACCTTGCAGGAGTCCCTTTGGGTTCTTACCCTGAGCACAATTTGGAGTCCACACTGGGATGATCACGAGAGAAAGCAGTTTATTAACGCTACCAAAAGGACAGGAGACAGGGGTGTCTCAAATCTGACTTCCCTGAACAGGGCGCGCAGGGTGTTTTTTATGGGATCAAACAGGGGAATGAGGGAAGCGGCTGATTGTCTCTGTTTCCTTCCAGCCTAAGAAGGGTTTCTAAGAAGGCTGCAGTTTTCATATTAACAAATATAAACAAGCTGAACTATTAATCTATTAGTCAATAAGTAATCACCCAATCAGGGGCTCACCCAGACCCACTGGAGTTGAGTACTGGATTCTACAAGCACACCATGCTCACACAAGTGTCCTTTGCACAGGGGATGTTCATCCTTTTAGGATTGATTGCCAACTTAACTGCAGAGTGATCAGAGACCAGAGGAAGCACATCCTTATATATCTGCAGAGGTTGGATCTGTAGTCCCACATGTAGTCAAATTTTACTAAAGTTCTGGACTGGCATTGAGGAAGAGGCGAGATATATCTCTGATGTTCTGTAAGTTGTTGTTTGGAACCTCAGACCTCTCCTCTGGGATGCCCCAGCCAGGAAAACTCCCAGTGATCCCCCTCCTCTTTCCCCTGTCCCTTATAAATCTATCCCTGGGAAATTTTCAAATTGCAAGTCATTCAGCTAAAGGCACACACTAGACAGAGCTATTACTAGATCAAGCTATTATCAAGATAACTAATATTGAGACCAAGTTAAAAATTGCCACCAATGGCCATGTCTCATGTAGATTGAGAACCAGCCTGCCTGGAATTTTGAACCTAGTTGGGCAGCAGTAGTCACACCAATAGAAACCTGATGTTTCTATAGCATCTTACTCTTCACAGAGCATTCTGCATACATTTGCTTGGCTTCTCATGACAAATCTGTGAGGTCTGTATTATTCTCCTTAGGAATCAAGGTTTCCCCACCCCCCAGCCTCTTCTCCACTTGCCAGCATCCCTATCTGTGGGGCAAATGTGGCCCCAATGTAAGAGGATAGCACTATGACATAGGAAGTCTGGGTTCTGATCCCAGGTTGGATGATAAATATGTCATCTGACACTAGGCAAGTCTTTGGGGATTTTTGTTTCTTCATCTGATCTGGATCAAATCAGTAAATTTTCAGATGAAATCTCAATCTATGAAATGAACTGTGAGCTGCTTGGATTGAAGTGTGGAGGAATGTGCTTGGGGTTCACTATACCTATACCTTTCCCTCTCCAACTTCCCCATTTTCTGTAGAATCTTGTCAGGTATTGATACAACCCCTAAGATTCCGTGAAAGTGTCTGACGTCAGGATAAGTATCATTTATCTTAATGTCATAATGTCATCTTACTCATTTTGTGATATTTTTTTCCTCTTCTATAAAAGCAAAAGGGTTAGATTCAATTGTCTCCCAAGGTTAACTGTTGAATAATATCTATGATTCAACACCAGAGTTACAGGGAGGCTTAACAGAATGAGAGGCTGCCACTTCTTACTAAATAACTTCTCTATTCAGAGGAAGCAGTTTCCTTTCATGGAACTAAGAGAGAGCTCAGATGTGAGTGATTATCTTGGCACCATTTCTGAACATTGGGGCTGCCTTTGGCTCTTGGGGAGATTGTAATTCTCACAATATCAGCTTATATAAAACTTTCCTTTCATGGCACAAAATGGTTCCCTTGAATACCAAGTAGAGATAAGTCCCTCCATATGGAGATGCTGTTACACACCTGGCCATACACCTCTTTTGAAATGTCACCAGAGGAATGAAAGCTGTGCCAAAATATATTCCTAACCCCAGGAAAGACTGTTTTTATTCATAATGTGAAGATCTATTGCCAGAAAATTCACTCTGGGCAACAGGAACTGGATTTATACTCTCACTTGAAACAACTAAAAATTTAGCCAAAATTGATGAAATAACAGTTTTCAAGACCATGGACATCAGACAATGGAGGATAGTAATTCCTGCGAGACAGAACAAGTTAAACAAGCCCTGTGATTGTCCCAGTTTATTGCTTCCAGGTGATGGTGCAAGGAAGGGGAAAACAGTTGGAGCCTGGTGGACTCCCTGAATTGAAGAGAAAGAGTTGAGAGTTTGGGGAGACCAAGTTGGCTAGAATTTACAGGACAGAGTACCAGAGAGGAGAGAGCTGCAGAGAGAGAGCGAGAAAGAGCTCCCAAAATCTTTAGAGGGTCCCCTAAAGTTTTCAGCAGAGTACTGATCAGCTCATGCATGTGAGAAAACTGCCACTGGGGCAAAACCTGGGAAAAGAGACTGGTGAAAAAACTATCTGGAAGTATTAGAAGGAACAGTGGCTGCTGTTCACACAGGGCTGGGAATAGTGCTTATTCTAACCAATTAAATGGGAAAGCTTCATACTTCATGGAATATTGAACAGATTAGTGAGAAAGGTCTTGCTTAGTAGCAGAGAATAATTAACCCTAAGAAAAAGGCTGCTCTAGTCATTTCTTACAAATTTTTAAAGCAACACTTCACAGACTCAAATTGTCTCCAAATAGTTTAACTTCATCCCAGAAAAAGGTTGAAAAAGATTTATGGGAATATAAAAATATCGAGTCAACAATGTAAAATCCGTAATGTCTGGTATCCAATAAAAAAATCACAAGGCATTCAAAGAAGCAGCAAAATATGACCCATAAAAAGGAAGAAAATCAACCAATTGATATTGACCCAGAACTGACACAAATTTTAGAATTAGCAGAGAAAGGCATTTAAACAGTTATTACAACTGTAGTCTAGGTGCTCAAAATATCAAGTAGTGGTGTGAAAAATATAAAAAAGACCCAAACTGAACTGCAATGTCTGAGATGAAAAATCCATTGGATGGGATTAGCATCAGATTAGACATCACAGAAGAAAATATTAGTGAACTTGAAGTCATTAGTGTGGTAGTTTGAGATTATTTATGAATTCCAAAAAGAGAGATTCTGTTTGTAAACTGTACTGTTCCTCTGGGTGTGATATCCTTTGATTGCATTAGATTCAGCTGAGATGTCTTTGATTAAATTATGGTAAGATTAGGGCTTTGATTCAAAAGAAGGTAGGACAAAAGTGAACAAAGAACAAATAAGATAAATAGAAAAAAACAAATAGCAAGATAATAGACTTAGGCTTAATTATATCAGCAATCACAATTAATATAAATGATCTAAAGATCCCAATTAAAAGGCAGAGACTTTTCAGATTGGATAAGAGCAAGACCCAACTTCATGCTGCTTGCAAAAAATGCACTTTAAATATAAAGACACAAAGAGAATAAAACTAAACATATGGAAAATATATACCATGCTAACATTAGCCAAAAGAAAGTTGGAGAATAACAGACAAAATAGATTTCAGGATAAATAATATCACTGGGGATAAAGAAGCTCATTTCATATGATAAAGGGATCTTTTCATCAAGAGAGCATAACAAACCTAAACATCTATACAACTAATAACAGAACTTCCGAATATATTAAGTAAAAAACTGATAGAATTGATAAAACAAGGATAAATGAGCAAATCACCAAGTATAGTAGGATATTTCGAGACTCTATCAATAATAGATTGGCAGAGTGGAAAGAAAATCAGCAAAAATAAAATTTGAACAACATTATCAAACAACTTGATTATTTATATAACATTCCATGCAACAGCAGCAGAATACATATATTTTTTTAAGTGCCCACAAAACATTTACCAAGATAGTCTTGGCCATAAAACAAATCTCCATAAATTTAGAGGGATTCAACTGATCCAAAGTATGTTCTCTCACGACAGGACAATTAAATTAAAACCAGTAACAGAAAGATACCTGGAAAACTTCCAAATATTTGGAAACTAAATCTCACACTTCTAAATACCTATGGGTCAAAGAAGAAATAATGTATACAATATTCTAAGAAATTTGTGCACAAATTAGTAGTTTGAACTGAATGAAATGAAAATACAGAATTTGTGAGATACAGCTAAAGCAGCACTTAGAAGGAAATTTATAGCACTAAACTAACTATATTAGAAAAGTCAAAAAGCCTCAAATCAGTGACCTCAAATTTCCCCTTAAGGCAGTAGAAACAATAATAAATGAAACCTAAAGTATATAGAAAAAGGAAATAATAAAGATCAGAGTAGAAATCAATGGAATAGAAAATAGAGAAAACCAACAAAGCCAAGAGCTGGTTGTTTGAGAAGATCAATAAAATTGCTAAACCTCTAGGCAGACTAACTGATCTGGAAAAAAAAAGAAAGAAGACACAAATTATCAAAATCATGAATGAGAGAAATGATTTCAGAATGGATTACATATGTATCAAAAGAATAATAAGGAAATATTATGAACAATTTTATTTGACACTGATGAAATAAACTCCTTGAGAGTTGCAAACCACCAAAGTTCACTCCAGAAGAAATAATCTGAATAGCCTTACATCTTTGACTGAAATTATCTCTGTAGTTAGAAGCCTTCTCACAAAGAAAACTTCAGGCCCAGATGACTTTACTAGTCATTTACCAAACATTTTAGGAAGAAATAATATCCATTTCTACAGAATCTCTTCCAGAAAACTGAAGTGGAGGGAATACTGCTTAACTCATCTATGAGGCCAAAATATTATGATAGCCAAAGATATTAACTATAGCTAACCTTTTACTTAATGGTGAAAGACTGAATGTTCTCTCCCTAAGATCAGGAACAAGACAAGGATGTTTACCCTCACTGTATTAGTCAGCCAAAGGAGTGCTGATGCAAAGTACCAGAAACTGTTGGCTTTTATAAAGGGTATTTATTTGGAGTAGGAGCTTACAATTACAAAGCCCTAAAGAGTCCAACTCAAGGTACCATAAGAGGGAAGTGGATGTGGCTCAAGCGATTGGGCTCCTATCTACCATATACTATCTACCAGGGCTCAATTCCCGGGGCTTCCTGGTGAAAGGCAAGCTGGCCCATGTGATGAGCTGGCCCATGCAGGAAAGTTGGCACAGCAAGATGGTACAACAAAAAGACACAGAAGAGAGACAATAAGAGACAGCAGACCAGGGAGCTGAGGTAGCACAAGAGATTGAGCGCCTCTCTCCCACTTTGGAAGTTCCCAGGATCAGTTCCTGGTGCCGCCTAAAGAGAAGATAAGCAGACACAGAAAACACACAGAGAACAGACAGCAAGCGCAAAAACAACAGGGCGGGGAAGAGAAATGAAAAATGAAAAAAAAAAGTACCATAAGAGGTACTTTCTCACCCAAAGTCTGTTGCCATGTGTTGGCACATGATAGCGGGTGACCTCTGTGAGCATTCAGCCTTCCTCTTCCGTCTTAAGACTCAGTGGTCCCAGCTCCTTCCCATCACAGCTGTAGGCTGGAGGACTCATTTCCTTCTGGGCTCAGCTGCTCTGTTCTCTTCACAATCAGGCTCATCTCTCTTCCTAGGGCAGCAGGATCCTCTGTGTATTTTCTCTGTGTATCTACTTCTGTGTGAGAGTCTGTTTTATCAGCCCATCAAGGGAGCTGGGACTCGACACTGAGTTACATTCTAATGACGTGGTTGAATCAAAGCCCTAATCTTAACATAATTTAATCAGATGCCTCAGCTGAATCTTATACAATTAAATGGTTATCACACCCAAAGGAACAGACTAGTTTACAAACATAATCTATATCTCTTTTTGGAAGTCATAAATAATATCAAACTGCCACACTCACCATTTCTATTCAACTGATGGAACTGATGGATCTGGTAGGTGCAATCAGGCAAGGAAAAGAGTAAAAAGGCATTAAGATTTGAAAGGAAGAAATAAAATTGTGTTTGGAGAAGATGTGATTGTCTATGTAGAAAATCTTATATAATCTACATTAAAATCTAGCCATCCTAATGAGTTTGGTAAGTTTGAGGATGCAAGATTAACATAGAAAAATCAATTGTATTTCTATATACTAGTAATGAATAATTGAAATTTGTAATTTTAAATACTATAATTTACAATAGCATCAGATATGAAATATCTGGAGTAAAATTAACAAAAATGAAAATGGCCTGTACATTTAAAAGTATTAAACTGTTGAGAAAAACTAAAGAAGATCCAAATTAACAGTGACCTGTAGCATATTCATCTTGGTAGACTCAATCTTGTTAAGATGTCAATTCTCCCCAATTGATCTTTAAATTCAACACAAACCCTAACAAAATCCCAGCTGACTTTTTTTTGGTAGAGCTTGACAAGCTGATTCTAAAATTCATGTGGGAATACAAGGACCCAGAAAAACCAAACTATTCTGAAAAAGAACAAAGTTGGAGGGCTATCGCTACTTGATTCCAAAACTTATTATAAACCACGATAATCAAGACAGCCTGGTATTGGTGTCAGGATAGACAAATAGATCAATGGAATAGAACAGTGAATACAGAAACGGACCCACACATATATGGACAACTGATCTTTATAAAAGAAGCAAGGACAATGCAATGGAGCATAATAGTCTGGAAAACTGGATATTCATATTAAAAAAAAAAAAACAACTTTGATCCATCCATTACATGCAAAATTAACTCAAAACGAATCACAGACCTATATGTAAATTCTAAAACTCTATAACTTCTAGAAGAAAACATAGAAGAAAATCATTATGACCTTAGGTTAGGTAAAGATTTCCAAGATGCAACACTAAAGTATGATTCATCATGGAATATATTGACACATCAGATTTCATCAAAATTAAAATTCTCCGCTTCTGAAGTTTGTTGAGAGCGGGCCCCAGCTAGAGTTCTTCCTTGCTGGCAGTTTAGTACATACAGATTCCTTGCTTCCCTGCAGGCTGGGAGGAGAACCTGGTGTCCAGGAGAGCTAGAATGAGCCTCCAGACCATTGCTTCTCAAACAGAGCTGTGAATCAGAATCTCTTGGTGATGCCCAGGCCACAGTCACTCCAAAGACTCTGGGAGAAAGGCCCAGGCATTAGCATTTCTTAAACTTCTAGCGGTTTCCACTGAGTGTCCAAAGCTGAGAATCACTGCTGCAGATGCTTGCTCCTTGGGTGCGCTGTGCCCACAGGACTATTGCTCTTAGAATGTCCAATGTAGCTAGAAGTGTGAATTCAGGTGGGTTGCTCTCATTTACCAGCCCTCATGAACCAAATTTTAAAAAACAGAAAATTGGTTTCAAGGTTGTTTAGGAATCTGAGATATGTTAAAATAGCTTATTTCTACTTCTTCCCAAACTAAGAAACACTCTGTATTAGTCAGCCAAAGGGGTGCTAATGTGAAATACCAAAAATGGGTTGGTCTTTATAAAGGGTATTTATTCGTGGTAGAAGTCCACAGATACCAGGCCATAAAGCGTTAGGTTTCTTCTCTCACCACAGTCCATTGCCACGTGTTAGGGCAAGACAGTTGCCAGCGTTTACCAGGGTTCAGGCTTCTGGGGTTCCTCTCTTCCCGGGGCTGCGTTCCTCTCCGGGCTTAGCTCCTGTTTCCTCCACAAGGTCAGCTGTAGGCGATCAGGCAAACGGCTTGCTTCTCTTCTCCTGGGGCCTTCTTTCCAATATCAAAACTGCTTCTCAAAAGACTGCTTCAACTGTCCTTTGCCTTGCCTTTATATTCAATTCCCCACCCACCAAGGGGTGGGGCTCAAGGCCCTAATCCTAACCTAATCATGCCCAGATTAACAGATCAGTTTACAAGCATGATTCATTTATATTTTTGGAATTCATAATTACATCAAACTGTCACACACTCCCTGTCTGAAATTTGGGCCAAAGTCTCGGAGCAGGAAGGGACCTCTGTTTCCACCTAGTCCAGCCACCTGCACTTGGACTCTGCACTGGGTGTGTCTCCAGAGCATTAGGAGGTTCTGTGATTAACCTATGTCGGCCAGGGTCCCACACAACCGTAGTCCCCCAGAGACCACAGTCTTCCTTCACAAAAATCCTGCCTTCTCACATGACCTCATAAGAGATTGGGACCTTGAGGCTCAGAGAGCTGAAGTGGTTCTGTGGCTCACTTAGTGGCACCACTGAGTCTACAAATGTGTTTCCCAAACTTCACTACACATTGGTGTCCTCTGGGGATCTTTCAAAAGTACCAATCTCTGGGATAAGACCTGGGCCCAGGGAGTTTAAAATGCTCCCCAGGTAATTATAATATTCAGGGAAGTCTGAGAACCTTTGGTCTAGTGGATCTTCAGGTGTGCTTGCTCCCCTAGCTCCCCTCCTCCAACCAGCATCAGCCTCACCAGGGAATTCGTTAGAAATTCGTTAGAAATGAGTCTCAGGCCTCACCCCAGACCTGCTGAATCAGAAAACCTGAGGGCAAGACCCAGTCATCTGCATTTTAAAGAGCCCTCCTGCCATGCTCTCTCAAGTTTGATGAGCACTGGTGGAACTGCTCTTCTCCAGTATTTAGGAGTCTCCCAGGATCTTGCTGAAATGCAGATTCTGACTCGGTGAGGGGTGGGGCATGAGGAAGGCTTGGGGTCTGCCTGGCTCTGCTGGCTCTGGACCCACCCTCTGAGTTGCCAGGGACTTGGAACACCCGACTCTTGTCTTCCCTGCAGTGGTTTCTTGGAAGCCTTAGATGAGATGAATGATGTGAAATGCTTAAGAAGAAAGCTGGGCATAGCCTAAGGCTTCGAAAAACAGTAGCTTTGAGTCTGTGTCTATTATTATCATGCTCTCAGCCACAACCATTTCCACAGCTCCCCAGGCAGGCCCCAAACCGCTTCCTCTTTGGTCCAAACCTCTTCCCAATAACAATCATAAGCAGCTTTCCTGGAATGCTTCAACTCAGGCTGGCCTCCAAAGCTGTGTCCCTAGAAATAGGTCTATGATAATTGACAGGAACAAACAAACAAACAAACACTCAACCTAAACAGAAGACAACAGCAAACACCACTTTCAGTTTGACCTGTAAGTTTATCCTACATAGTCATCTCCACCTACTTGGTCTGTGACCAAGGGGGAGAGATGAGGTTGGAAACCTGAGGGTAAGGGGCTGGTAAACAAAAGTCTGCATCTGATTATGTCAGATGTGGTCCAAGGAGATAAGGTTTAAGGGTTAAGCAGGGAGGGCAACTCAGCAGGCGCCTGCCCCGGGCTCATAAATAACTGGTGTTCCTTGCAGAACATTCTCTGCTGCTTATCTGCTTGATGCAGGAATCCAGCTGCTGGTTCCAGCCAGCAGGGATGCTGGGAGACTGATTGTGAGGGCTGCCAGGCTCCGGCCCAGCCAGGAACAATGGACACCCTGTTTCTCTGATAGAGTTTGCTTTAAGTCTGGACAGCAGGGTGGGCCACCCAATCCACACCCAGCTCCCCCCTGAGCACACCCCAGCCGGGATTTTCAATTGGGATGGAAGGGGATTCAGGGAGTGAGGCAGGGTGCACAAATACTGGGCTGAGTGTTACAAGTAAATTAACCCTGCAGGGCTGCAGAAGGCGTGTCAAGCCAGGTGATCTCCAGTCCTTAAGGCCCGATCTATTGAGCAATTCTAAGCCATCAGGGAAATGGTCATTTTTTGTGATTGGGTCAAGGTAAAAGGGGGGCAGTTATGCAAGGATATTATTAATGATACCTAGCAAAAGCATGTTCTTTTCCTCCCAATACACTTTAAAAACCAATTCCTTTACACGGGGGTTTCAAAGAGAGAAAGAGATTGTTTGTTTGCACAAGCAAAGGAGCATAGTGGCCTAATGGCCCAAAACTGCCTGCCTGATTTTTAGGATTTTAGAGTTTTTATGGATTCAAACAGGGGTGGGGAAAGTGGTTACTATCACAGTAGTAAGCATACCCAACGGTGAGGCTAAATCTAGAGGAACCATAAACCACGGTGAGACCAGTCATTTCAGGTATTAATTTTAGCAATAGAAAAAGCATCTGTATAATAATTCAGTAATCGTAATCATTTGTTAATTCCTAACTCTTGTTTATAATAACATAAGTAATAATATTAGTGTTAGAGAAAAACTGCGCTCACTGGGACGCAGAGATTGATGACTGCAGGCAGGAAATTTATTGAGAACCTCTCCCAGTGGAGGGGGTCTGAAGAATAGACTTTAGCTTGCCGCCAGAGGATGGTGGATATGGCTTTACAGAGTACATCAATAGGCAGGAAACCAAGTACAGCCTGGAGCCAAACGGCCAGGGGGGAGTAGGCTAGGAGGTCTTGGAATGTGGGAGGGGTTGGGGACGGAGTGCTGGCCCTTGTCTGCTCCATTTTGTTTATTCTTGGGAGGGGATGAGCTGCTCTTTTAGGCTATGGCTGGCTCAGTTAGTTAGGTGTGTTATGGCTGGAGGCTGCCTTTCCTATGCCACAGGGACATTGATTCACCAGTCCTATGACCTGTCAATCATTGCAAATCTCCTAAAGGGGAAACTCTAACAATTAGGAAAAACAATAGCAATTGTTTTAGTTTGCCAAAGGGCTGCAATGCAAAATGCCAGAAATGTCTTGGCTTTTATAAAGGGGATTTATTTGGAGCTTAAAAACTTACAGTTCCAAGGCCAAAATCATGGCACCTTAAAGATGCTTTTTCATCAAAGTCACTTACTGTTGTTTCTGTTATCCAGGCACATGGCAAAGCAAGATGGCTGCCGATCTTTGTTGAGGTCTCGGCCTTCCCCCTGGGCTCACCCAACTCTTGAGTTGCTCTGTGGGCCCAGCCTCATTGAGCCTTTCAGGGGGCTTTTGTTTTCCTGCAGTTCTCTCTCACATTGCAGAATCAAATATACTGGCTCTCTTTTCCTCTGTCTGTGTCTTCATTTATATAGATCCAGCAAGGGGACAGAGACTCAACCTGAGTCATGTCTCACTAATGAAGTCCAATCATTAGTGATCTTATTGAGTAATCTAATCAAAGACCCCTCAACCGAATTTAATGCAAAGAGTTCTACACCCAGAGGAATAGATTAGTTTACAAACATAATCTTTCTCTTTTTGGGATTCATAAAAATAACCTCAAACTGCCACAGCAATTATTGAGCATCTCTTGGCAACAAGAAAAATAGACAGATCCAGCTTGATCCCAAGCTGGGTCACATCTTTTCCCACCACAAAACCCCCCAAATTCCATGCTCCATCAGTAATCAATTTCTTGTTTTATTTCTTCTCCATAAAGTCATGTGATTCATTAGCCAAGTCTTCCTTTACATGTTCACAGTGTTTCAACCATTGCAGAGCATTTATACTCGATGTATGCAAGGATAGTAAACATAGTGGCAATAATAATGTGAACAAAAATAGCCATGAGTTATTTAGTATCTCTTGGTAGCAAGAACAGTAGACAGACTCTTATTAAAACACTATAAGGTGCTGAGAGATTTGCACCGAGTTCCTTCAAGCAACCCCAAACTTATGCATATGGTTGAAATGACTGTCCCACCAGCCCTAGGAAGCAGGCAGGCTTAGGGACATTTCCATCTCAGAGTTAAGGAAAATGAGGCAAAGAGAAGTTATGCTGTTGAGGCAAATGGAATGAAACCCAAGCGGCACTCTTGAGGGGATGGCCCAGAGGAGAATTCAGTCTCCAAATTCTGAGCACCATGTCTTGATTTTCATAAGTTTATATTAGGAACTCTAAGCAGAACTGTAAATGGACAAATTCCTAAGCAAGTGGGCAAGCAAGATTACAAAAGCAAAAGAGTGAGGTTAGCTTATCTTCCTAAAGCACAGGACTATTAGGGAGGAAAAGAGCCGTTATCTGTTTAGAGTTGTAAATTTCAGTTCAAAGAGGCAGGCAGGGAGTGCTTATCTTCCTAACAATGTAGATTCCATGGAGAAAAGGGGAGGAGGGGAGAAAGGGACTGAGGGGAGTTTATTTTCCTAAAGCTGTGGGTTTCTGCTGAGGGGGATTAGGGTCCCAGCACTTCCCTTATCATTCACCCCTTTTGATGCCCTTATAATTCTTTATGGGGCATCATCTGCTAACATGGGGATTTTTCTATAGTCCCCAAGGGCTGATATTTAACACGAGGCATTACTTGGTGTTTTAAGGCATTTAAGCGGGAAGTGATGTATTGTGTTAGGTTCCATAGAATGCAAGGTCGAAAGTTAAGAGGAAGAAGACTGAGGCTATCACTGCAATGAATGGCAACATCCAGGAAAGGAGATACTGGAAGTAGTTCCTGTTGGCAGGTGCCTGGTATACATGGTTTAAGTGGTCTTTGGCTTGTTCTTTTAGCAGGGCCACCTTGTCCCTAACTATCCCTGAGGAATTTGCATAGAAACAGCATTCTTACCCCAGGGCCTGGCAGATTCCCCCTGAACTTGTGGTGAGCAAGTCTAATCATCACCTGTTTTGTAAAACTATTTCTGCCAATGAGTCTATCTGGTCTTGCAACCCATTGAGAGCCCCCGATATTTCTTCAAGGTCATTTGATGTTTCCCGTGCTAGTGTTTGTAAGCCCTCCTGACCAACTGTGAGTGAGGCCCCTGCTACTGCTGCGCTCCCAACTACTCCTAGTCCTAAGAGTATCGGAATTGACTGTATTGCTTGTTTGGCTCGGGAGAGCTCTCCAGGCAATTCATCTCCATGCACTGAGAATGATGGTATTGGCCAAGCCAGGTAACAGATGCCCTGGCCATCCTGGGGTAGGCACCGGTAGGCATTGGTGCCACAGACCCAGATGGTGGAGATTGGTCAGGCACATCAGTCAGGCTCATTGAGTGGGCAGGTGTGTCACAGCTGGCCCTTCCAAGAGGGAGGATGGTTGAAGGAGACCTGGTAGTTATGTTTTTACAGTTAGCCAGTTTTCCTGGGGGTTTGGGTATGCGGACTGGGAGAGGCCTGGTCCCTGCTGCAGAGCTGTGATGGGTCAGGAGGGTTATGTTCCATGGGACAGATGCGGGGAAGATGGTTAGGCTTGAGGAAGTGCATAGCCAGCAGGATGCAGCTATGTCGAGCTGGGATTCATTTAGGATTTGGTGGAAATTTCAAACCTGGTTCAAACAGCAGGGGGCTGTTCTAACTTTGGATTTTAGCATCTAGGAAGCTTTACTGATATTTTTCACCAGGGTTTTCTCTGGGGGTTGGGTTACCTGGATCAGTTGGACTGGTATGAGGTCCCCTGGGTCCGGCCCTGCTGGGTTGTATATTCCGATTCCTAATTTTAGTCCTGTTTGGGCCTTTAAAAAAGTATTTTCTGATTTGGTGGTTATGTTTAATAAGGTGAGTTTTATGGGGTCACAGGTTTCTATGCCACATCCTGCTGGGCTGGGGATTTTCTGTAGGAGATTTGGAGAAGCCGGTGGGACCCCCTTCCAGGGAGTAGTGGCACCTACCAGCAAGCTCCAAAGGTGGCAGAATCCTCCGCTCTTTTGGGGGTCTTGGCAGAGGTATTTGTCATAACTCCCATAGTTGTGACCCCTACACCCTCTCCTAGGGGCAGGTATGGGGGCGTAGGGGTACGGGGCAACTAGCAAGGTGTAAGGAGCGTGATCTTGGATTGCCCTGCAAGTGTCAAATATTACAGAGGCTGAAGTAGCACCTGCCAAGCACAGGACTGAAGTGTTCAGCATGGATTGTTTGCCCGAGCTTTGACTAACTTACAGCTGCTATAGATTTTGGGGTCGGGTATTGGCTCCTAGGGAGGGGGCAAGGAGGAAAAGGACAAGCAAGTCAAGGCACGGAAGCATCCTATTATATACCAGTAAGCAATTGCAATTAGGGCTCTATTTACTAGAGTCCAGTCTGCAGGGACCACAGCAGCGAGTCCAACTCCAAATACCAAGGTGAGCAGGCCATATAAGCACAGGATCCACCAGGAGCAGGGGTCCATTCACCAGGCATTTGACAAGGTCGGTGCTTGGGGATCCCAGGCGACTCATACTCTAAAGGGGTGGCCAGGTACGGGTTTGGCTGTCCAGGTGTCCTGCTCTTTATCAGAGTGTGCCTTCTTGAGCCTGGATTGATTGATCCAAGGGATGATGCCTGCAACTTTAAGAGCAGTAGGAGTTACAAGGATCACAGTAGGTGGACCTGTCCAGAAAGGCTGAAGGGGTTCTTTTTTCCAGTCTTTGACCCAGACTAGGTCCCCTGGCCAATGGGGGTGCACCAGGTGTCCCAGGGGAATGAGATTCCGGGACAAGACAGTTTTATATATTTTGGAGTTTTCCCTAGCTGCTGGAGAATGGAATCTTGGCTAGCCTCCCCCAGAAGTTTGAGATTTCCTTTTGTAACCATTGGCCAATTTGATGTAATTATGAATTCCAAAAATATAATTGGATCATGCTTGTAAACTGATCTGTTAATCTGGGCATGATTAGGTTATGATTAGGGTGTTGAGCCCCACCCCTTGGTGGGTCGGAAATCAAATATAAAAGGCATGGCAAGAACAGTTTTTTTGAGCAGCAGTTTTGATATTGGAAAGAAGGCCCCAGGAGGAGAGAAGTGAGCCGTTCGCCTGATCATCTACAGCTGACCTTGTGGAGGAAACAGGAGCTAAGCCCGGAGAGGAATGCAGCACCAGGAAGAGATGAACTCAAGAAGCCTGAACCCTGGCAAACGTCGGCAGCTGTCTTACTCTAATATGTGGCAATGGACTTGGTGAGAGAAGAAACTTAATACTTTATGGCCTGGTATCTGTGAACTTCTACCCCAAATAAATACCCTTTATAAAGACCAACCCATTTTTGGTATTTCACATTAGCACCCCTTTGGCTAATACACCTTTGAAGGCCCAGATAATTGGGGGTGGCCGCCCAGGTAGAATTTCAAAGGGTAAATAGCCTGTGGGTCCCAGGGTACACCTAACTTGGAGAAGGGTCAAGGGAAGTAAGTCTACCCAAGGGAGACCAGTTTCCTGGCAGAATTTGGCTAGGGTGGCTTTGAGGGTTCGATCCATGCGTTCAATCTTCCCTGAGCTCTGGGACCTATAAGTGGTATGCAGTTTCCACTTGATTCCTAACATTTTTGCTAGCTCTTGGACTATGGCAGCCACGAAGGTTGGGCCATTGTCACTTCCAATTGACAGTGGCAGCCCGTGTCGTGGAATGATTTCTCTAAGTAAAGCCTTAGTCACTTCTCTTACCTTTTCGGTGTGAGTTGGGAAAGCTTCGACCCAACCTGAAAAGGTGCATATCATCACCAACAGATATTTGTACCCCTGACTTGGTTTCACTTTTGTGAAGTCTACTGTGAGCTCTTCAAAGGGGGCTGTCCCCATGTGCTGGACACCTGCAAGAGCATGGGAGCCCTGCAGCAGGTTGTTTTTGGCACAAACTTGGCACTGGCTGCTGATGGTGGCACAGAGAGGTTAGCCAGGCTATGTAGTAGTATCTCCCGAGCAAGTCTTCTAGTGCAGTTGTCCCTAGGTGAGCGAGTTGGTGATATCGCTGGATGAGGGCATGAGCGGCTACTTTTGGGACAAAAATCCGGTCATCCAGGAGCAGCCAAGTTCCTTCAGGGGTTCAGCTTCCCCATTCTCTCAGCCCACTCCTGTTCTTCCCAGGTATAGCTTAGTTGATTGGTGTCTTATCCTAAGAGGGACAGCTGCGGTGTCAATTCCGGGACTTGTATTCTGTGGGTTCCTTCAGCCGCTTGCCGAGCTACTTTGTTGGCTAGCCTGTCCCTTGAGCGACCATATCTATTCCTTTCTGATGTCCCTGGCAGTGGATGATGGCGACTTTGTCTGGTTTCCAGATTGCTTCTAACAGTTGGAGGATTTCTTCTTTGTTTTTATTTCCTTTCTCCCTGCGGTTAGGAGACCTCTTTTTTTTATAAATTACCCTGTGGATATGAACAGTAGCAAATGCATACTTAGAGTCAGGGGTTCACTGCTTGCCCGGCGGCTAGCTGCAGGGCTCGGACCAGTGCCCAGAGTTCTGCTCGTTGTGCAGACCATCTCCGCAGTAAAGACGCCGCTTCAACCACCCATTCAGTAGTGGTGACTGCATATCCAGCAAGCTTTTCCCCGTTTTTAACAAGACTGCTCCCATCTGTAAATAGTGTCTGATCTGGGGAAGGGAGCGGTTTGTCTTGGAGGTTGGGGCAACTGGCATAAACTTCTTCAGTCACTTCAAAACAGTCATGCCCAGGAACCCCTTCCTCATCTGGCAGAAAGGGGCAGGGTTTAGAATGCTCACTGTTTCTCTTGTCATTCTGGGGTTTTCACAGAGTAGACCTTGGTAATGTGCGAGCCGGGGATTCGATATACACCGATGCCTGTGTGAGTTCATTAGGACAGTGATTGTATGTGGCACCATGACATGAATTGCCTGTCTGAGAGTTAATTTGTCGGCTTCTTTGACGAGGGTTATGGTTGCTGCCAGGGCTTTCAGGCAGGGGGGCCACCCTGCAGCCATGGGGTGCAGCTGCTTGGAGAGGTAAGTGATGGGTCTTTGCCAGGGGCCAACTGTTTGTGTGAGAACCCCTGATTCTACTTTGTTCCTTTCATGCATGAACAGGTTAAAGTTTCAAGTTACATCTGGGAGCCCCAAGACAGGGACTCTGCTGAGTTGTCTTTTGATGTTTTGAAAGGCCCCCTGTTGAGCTTCTCTCCAGGCAAAAGGCTCTTTTTCTGGACCTGCCAGAACTTCTTAAAGGGGTTTGGCCATGGCTGCAAACCCGGGAATCCAGATGTGGCAGAACCCGTCAGCCCCGAGGAACTCATGAAGCTTTCTCTTTGTGGTGGGGGTAGGGATGGTGCAGATCACTTTCTTTCATTCGGGTCCCAGTGTCCGGTGCCCTTGTGTGATGCTGAACCTCAGGTACTTGACCTGCTGTTTACAGATCTGGGCCCTTCTCCAAGATGCTTTGTATCCAGTCTGTGTTAGAAGCTGTAGGAGAGTCTAGGTCCCTCTCTAGCAGTTCTCTTCCATTTCACTGGCAAGGAGGAGATTATCTACGTATTGCAAGATGGCACTTCTGCAGTCTTCCCTGGGGTAGGTGGCCAAATCTGCTGCCAAGGCTTCCCCAAAAAGGATAGGGGAGTTTTTGAAGCCTTGCAGGAGCTGGGTCCAGGTTAGCTGAGTTTTCTGTCATTTTGGGATCTTCCCATTCAAAGGAAAACAGAGGCTGGCTTGAGGGGGGCAGCCTCAGGCAGAAGAAGGCATCTTTCAGGTCCGGGCAAGTGAACCAGGCAGCTTCAGGCGACGCTGTCCTAACAAAGTGTACGGGTTAGGAACAACCTGATGTAAGGTGAGAGTGGAGTTATTAATGGCTCGTAAATCCTGCACTGGTCGATATCTGGTTCCATCTGGCTTTTTCACTGGTAATAACGGGGTGTTCCAGGGTGAATGGCACTCGATTAGAATTCCTTCTTTCTTCAGGCGATCTATGTGTTTGACCATGCCCAATTGTGCTTCGCAGGGGATCAGATACTGCCTCTGCTGGTCCAGGACCGCTCCAGGCTTCAGGTCGATGATGATGGGTGCATGGTTCCATGCCATTCCCGGCGGGTTTTTTTTTCTGCCCAAACCTGGGGGGAAGTTCCAGCAGTTTTTCCAGATTCTGACCTGAACTTTCTTCTGCATGAAGTCTTCATTCTTCGCTTCAGGGTATGGTGACGAGGAGAGTGAAGCTGTCCCAAGGCTTAAGCTTGCTGGCCCTTCAGGTTTGAAGGTAATCTGGGCTCCCAGTTTGGTCAAGAGGTCTCTACCAAGCAGGGGAACTGGACATTCAGACAGGTACAGAAATTCATGAGTCACTTCGTGGCCACCAAGCTGGCAAGTTCTTGACTGGCAAAAAGCTGTTGGCTTGACTGGTCCCCAGTCACTTCTATGATATTAGCATTTTTTCCACTAAAGTGGGCAATGGGGGTTGTGACCACAGAAATGTTCAGTGCCAGTGTCCACCATGAAAGTCATTGACTGGCCCCCAACTTGTAGTTTGACCATGGGCTCGTAGGGGCCAATTTCCAGTGAGCCCAGTTTCCCCTATTCAGGGTTGAGTCTTGCCAGCCTGATCAAATGGTCTTGGGGCTCAGGTAGGTATTTCCCTTTAGGGATGTTCCCTCTATGTGCCTGAGTCTTTTGGGGGCACTCATATTTCCAGTGTACACTTTCTTTGCAGTAGGCACATTGGTCTCTGGCCAGAGGCACCCTTATGGTGCTTGTCCCCCCTTTTTGAGGTGGCCCTTCTCATCTGGTGGGGTCAGGATTTCCCAAGGCTGCTGCAGTAGGGAGGCTTGATGTTTTATTCACTTCTTGGCTTCTCGTTTGGTGGCTTCATCCCAAATGTCGAATACTTTGTTGGTGACTTCAATGAGTTGAGAGATGTTCATCCCCATGAACCCTTCTAATTTTTGGAGCTTTCTTTTAATGTCCATTGCTGTCTGCTCAACAAAAGCAGCATTCACCATCCTCTGGTTTTCCGGAGCTTCTGGGTCAAAAGGGGTGTAGATTCTGAAGGCCATGCATAATCGTTCATAGAAATCTCCCAGAGATTTGTCAGGTTTTTGAGTAACTAAAGTCGCCTTCGTCATGTTTGTGGGTCGTTTTGCCTCTTCTCGGACCCTTTGGAGAATCGCTTTCTGGTATTGCTGGAGTGCAGCCCGTCCCTGATCAGTGTTGAAGTCCCAGGTCAGTTGGGCTTCTGGTGCCACTTCCCATGCCCAAACTTCCGGGTTTAAGACGCCAGTTGGGGCCTGCTCCTGCAGCCACTTTTGGGCTTTCGTCAGAATCTGTCGTCTCTCCTCCATATTAAACAAAGTCAGGAGGAGTTGGCAGCAATCCCAAGTAGGATGATGGGTTTGGAAATTGGATTCCATGAGATCAATAAGGGCCTGGGGCTTTTCCAAGTAGGAGGGGGTGTGGTGCTTCCAGTTTAAGAGGGCTGTAATTGTGAAGGGCTGGTAGTATAATACAGGCTTCCTGGGTTGGATGGTCACATTCTCGCAGATCTGGGCCAGAACCTGTGTTTCATGGAGGGGCATCTGTAACACGGGTTGTGCCAACCAGAGCCTCCTTGCTAGTAGGGTAGCAGGGCTTTCCTCAGAGGGGGTTGATGTTCCCGGAGGGACCAAAGATAGAGGTGTTGCTGGGAGACCTGCCTGCACTCCCAGGCTAGGAGGAGAGGCTAGAGCAGCTGGAGTGTATGGCAGCAGTGGTGGTGGTGGGGGGTCCTCCTCCAAGGACCCTTGATGAATGACTGGCTTCCAGAGCCCCATTCCCTGTGCAACCAAGAGTCAATGTAGGGAAACTGATCAGGGTGGTCAGGAGTTCCTGCGACCACCAGCCACACTGCACAGACCATGGCTATATCCAGGGTCCCTTCCGAGGGCCAGTCAACATTAAAAGTGGGCCACTCTACTTCATATAAGGTTCAGAGAGTGCCAGGGTTCATCTGGATGCCATAATCTCCGGAAAAACCCTTCTTGAAACTCTTGAGCATGCAGTTTAAGACGGTAGGTTTTGACTGTGATGAGCCCATTCCCTGCAAGACAGACAAGGGAAGTGGTCACCTCTTTCAAGGCCACTCAGATGCCCGCCTGTCTGCGTCTCTCGCGAGAACTTGAGCTCGTCTTAGCTAAGGCACCCAGGCAAAGTTCGGGTGAGCTGTTATGCCTTATGATGTAGCTGTGGAAAACAGGTTAGGGCCCACACAGTCTCCATAGCATATGCAGTGGAGTCACAGGCTGGTACGGCAGATACAAGCCTCTGCCGTCCTTACTCACTCACACAGTCACTCAGAGGTTATGCAGTCTCTCCCACAGGGATTGTCCTATTCTGGAATCTCAGTACTTGAGATTTCAGGAGGTGATCAGTCTCCTCTTCTGTCCAGAGACGGGCCTGACTGAGGACTTGGCACTCGGGGCCTTACCTTTCTGGAGTCTTCTGGCACCGTTCAGTCCACCTCCCCACTGAGTCAGGCTGGGGTGTAGGGATGTGGCCTGCAGGGACCACCTCAGAAGGAGGTCTCATCAAGAGGACAGGTGGCGCCCACCTCGTTTGCTTGGAGATCGCTGTCAACCGCGTCTGTCAGCCCCAAGCCGGAGGCACAATGGGCCTGCTCAATTGGATTTTCCCCATCAGGGCACCAATTGTTACAGAAGACGGAATGAAACCCAAGTGGCACTCTTGAGGGGACAGATGAATGAAGTTTTATTACGTGTGGGCCCAGAGGAGAATTCAGTCTCCAAATTCTGAGCGCCGTGTCTCAATTTTCATAAGTTTATATAGGAACTCCAAGTGGAACTGTAAGCGGAAAAATTCCTAAGCAAGCGGGCAAGCAAGTTTACAAAAGCAAAAGAGCGAAGTTAGCTTATCTTCCTAAAGCACAGGGCTATTAGGGAGGAAAAGAGCCATTATCTGTTTAGAGTTGTAAATTTCAGTTCAAAGAGGCAGGCAGGGAGTGTTTATCTTCCTAACAATGTAGATTCCATGGAGAAAAGGGGAGAAGGGGAGAAAAGGACTGAGGGGAGTTTATTTTCCTGAAGCTGTGGGTTTCTGCTGAGAGGGGTTAGGGTCCCAGTACTTCCCTTATCAATGTTATTTTGCCCAAGATCCTAAAGCCAGAGTTTAATAGAACTTTAACTCCACTTTCTTCTAACCCTACCCAATGCTCTTTCCACTATTTTGCATTGCTTTTATCAAAGATGATGTTTGTTTTATGGTTTGCTGAGTGTTGAGGCAACAAGAGTTATTGGTCAAGCATTGTTGGAGTTTGGATGACCTGAATCTATTCTATGCACAGATTCACCCCTCAGGCTGAATGAAGAACTTCCTGCTTGAGGTGGACATACCTGGGCCTATTGTGACTTCAGGGGGCAATTATTGTATATAGTGGCACCAAATTTTCTGAATCCAGAAGTCAAAAGCAATCTCTTTTCTTGGTTTTTAATGGACTTCTCATTTTAACAACATTCACAGAGTCCTTGCCCTCTAGGAGTTTGTGTTCTGGAGGAATGACCAACTCCATCCATGCATCCATCCATCCATCCGTCTGTCCATCCATCCATCCATCCATCCATCCATCCATCCATCCATCCATCC
>JAKSZT010004976.1:3242659-3375572 GCA_026826555.1 Tolypeutes matacus
TTTTTTTTTTTTTTTTTTTTTTTTTTTACCGGGAGGTACCGGGGATCGAACCCTGGTCTCTCCATATGGTAGACGGACGCCGAACCTCTTGAGCCACGTCCGTTTCCCGTTGTGGGTAAAATTTGATCTGGGCCCTTGTCTGCCTGGGAAAGGGAGCGCCCATCTCCTTAGTTGTTTGCAGCTGCAGTCCCTGTCCTCACCCACGGAGAAGCCCTTCTCTGGGAACATGGAGGCTGTCCTCAGCTATCCTCAGGTCAGGAGTCCACTAACAAAGGGGTTTCTTCTCCCGGAATGGAGAGGGGGCTGCCCTGATGTGGGGAGTCTGAGCTGCAGCATGGAAGTTCCTGGGTCCCAGGTCCATGTGGAAGAACCTTCCCTCCTCCATCCCTTCACTTGTCTGGGGTGTCCTGGGGCAGCTGGCCATCTGAGTGGCTCTGAGCAGGTCACCCTTCCAACCCCACCCAAGGCAGGGATGGAGTCGCTGCACGCAATGTTTGGTCCAGGGTCTGCAGGGATTCCACTGAGGGCAGGGGCTGGCAGTGAGGAGAGGGCCACTCGCCACACACAGTCCACCCAGCAGCTGCTGCCATCTCTCTGCTCTGCTTTAGACTTGTGCTTTGACCTGGCTGTCTCCTTGGAAAGGTTTGCCCACCGAGCTGCCAATATATATACAGAATGGAGACTCCTGGGACTCCATTGCTAGGGAAGGACAAATACAATTTTATCTAGAAAGAGAGGGATAACACTTAAAAAAAAAAAAGAAGAGTAGATCCGTTGTTCCTAGCTTATTACAATGTGCTATCACTGTGATTTCCATAGAGACGCTCATGAGGTTGGAAATAAAAAGCAGCTGCAGCCTTGAATCATTTTGGGGAGGGCTCTGGACCTTTGCTTTGTACCCTTGCAGAGATCCTGGACACCACACACAGGCACTTTCTTCCTCCTTGGAGTCATTGCCTAAACCCTCCACTCTTCTTTACTGTGGAAGGGATGGCCCTAGAGAAGGCACCTTTTGGTGTTTGTAGTGGCAAATCTGAACCTGACAAACACCATGGAGCTCTTGCTCTGTGCCAGTGACCTTGCTCCATGTGTAATGGACACATTTTCATCACTAAGCTTCCACCTGGCCTGGGCTGAAACAAGGGTGTGGTGGGGATGGAGGTGGAAGTACTTGCAAGACTTGGTGGCAGAGATGGGTTTTGAGGGATGAATAGGAGTCTAGGGGAGGGGAGAAAGTAGATACTCCTGGCAGGTCACAGAACATATTCAATGACGTGAGACCAATCAATGTGTTTGGGAAACAGAGCAGCTCAGCCTGTAGGAGGGTCTGCTATCACAGGTAGATAGGCCTGGGCCAGAAGATACCTGGAGGCTGCCTGATTCCTGTTTCGGTCCATTTGGTATCAGTCACCATTTGGGCATCAGGTTCCAAGAGCCCTGGTCCTCGACTGCCGTTAGCCTCCTAGAGCCTTCTCTGTCCAGCCCCCTCAAGCCCACTAGGTTCTCAGTCATTCTAGACTCTTTTTAGTCTCCTGACCAGGTAAACTTACCCACCAGCACAGCCCAAACCCCTGCATTCTAAACTGTGGAATCCAGTTTAAGCCAATTTGCAGGGCATATCAGGAACTCTCACATGAGTTGTTGCACCTGGTTTTCACCTATGTCCCTGTGAAATCAGTAGAATAAACCATATTTCTAGGTGAGAAAACAGAGACTCAAAGATGATGAATTGCTTAAAGCCAGATGGCTCTGACATAGAGAAGCTGGGTCTGACAACCTGGTCCTCAGAAGTCCAGCACCTGCTACCATACCCATGGGGATTTTTCTATCAACAGAAAGTCCCTGCAGGTGGAGGAGCATTTGCCACCATCCCTGCAAAAAGACTGTCCTGCGAGTCTGAGTTCAAAGGTCTGAAATGTAGTGACAATCAAGGCTGACATTTTCTTAAAATTGAACACTGTGTGCATGCCTTAAATAATTGACTCTTTGAAAATGCCCACAAGGACCTCATTGGGACAACTGAAAAAGCTGGAGTATAGACTATAAGCTTTAACAAACAAATAATAAGAAAATAACAACAAAAAATAGACTGTAAGCTTAATATCAATGTTAAATTTCTTGAACTTGATAAGTGTCCTTAATGTGGTTACATAAGTGAATATTCTTGTTCTTAGGAAATATGCATGGAAGCATTAAGTGTTCAAGGAGCATGATGTGTGCAGCCTACCCTCAAATGTTTAGAAGATAGATTGATAGAGGATAGACAAATAGATGATAGACAGACCAATAGAGAGAAGATCAATAGGTAGATGCAGGTAAGATACTTGATAAATGATTGGTAGATAGATAGATGGATAGAAAGACGGAAGATAGATAGAAAAATAGAAGATAGATCATAGAAAGTTGGTTAGAAAACTAGATAGACAGATATAACAAATGTGGCAGAAAGTTACAAGTTGGTAAATTTGGTTATCTGTGTAAGGGTCATATTAGTTTTCTGAGTTGGTTATGTATTATTTTTGCAATTATCCTGTAAGTGTGAAATTATTTCAAAATAGAAAGTTTTAAAAATTGTGCTCTTCGTCACTTGGTGATGTGAGCTGGCTCTATTCCCAGTCCCCTTGTCTGGTGAGAATCCAAAGTCTGGCCATGTGAAGCCCCTTGCCTGGTATCCATGGGCCTTTATAACACCCAGACTTGCCGGATCTGGCCCAGCGCAGGGGGGTGGGTGCTGCATCAAAGGCTTCCCCTCCTGAAGGATCTGGGACCCCCACGCAGCAAGCTCCAAAAAGCAGGCAGATAAACAACTGGATCCTGCCATTGTTTCCCTGAGAGGCTGAGGAAGAGGGAGACTTCCCCACCTGCCATTCTTCATTCTTCATAAAGCCCAAAGCAAGTGGTCTAGATGTGCTCCGGCTGGGAGAAAACAAATCACTCAGATACCACCTCCTGATGTGTTAGATGGCAAAGGAAAGAGCTGCTGGCAGCCTAAGGTGCTGAAAGGACACTTGCATTTTCTATCTTCTTTGATCACTTTCTTCCTTGGGCCTGGACCTTGGGGCCAGTAAGCTGGCCTAGCTTTTGAGGCAGCCTCCCCTGCTGTCCCCTCACCTCTCTCAGGAGCTTCCTTTGCCCTGAAAGTCTTTCCATTATTGGACAGTTAAGTTACATTGACGGTGTGATAGTGATACCAAGACAGTTGATCTTCATCCACAGTGGGACTTTGGAAACATGGAAAATAATCATAATCTTTGATGACTAGAGAGGGCTGTAGATATAATTTAATCCACCTCCTGACTTTTGCCATTGAGGAATGTGCTAGTTTGAGTCTTTTGTGGACCCCAGAAAATCCTGTTCTTTTTAAAACGAACCCATTCCTATGACTGTACATCTATTGTAGATGGGACCTTTTGATTAGATTCAATTAAGGGATCTTTTGGTTAGATCACTTCTGTTAAAGGACTTTGATTAGATTGTGGGATCCAGGGTGAGTCTTAGTCCTCTTACTGGAGTCCTTTATAAATGGAGGACTAAAAAGCTGCAGACAGAAAAAAGCTGCAGAGACAGAGAAACCTTGAGTGGCTGAGAAAGATGTTGAGGGGCCAGAGGCTGGAATCAGTGGAGCAGAGGTATGGAAAGGGGTACCCCAGGGGCTGAAAGAGATGACTCAGAGGAGAGGGGAGAGACCAGCCAGATACCTGATTGCCCACAGCTGAACCCAGGGAAAAAGTAAGCCTGGAGGAGAAGGAAGAGACTGGCAGAGCTGCCATTAGGCCCTGCCATGTGTCTGATCACCCACAGCTGAGCTTGGAGAGAAAGCCTCTTTAGATGCAGCCTGCAGCTACAACTTGATGTGACAGCATCTCTTGATGATGCCCAGGTTTGGAAACTTACACGGCCTCAGAACTGTAAACTTTTTACCTAATAAACTCCCATTATAAAAGTCAACCCATTTCTGGTATATTGCTCCCAGCAGATTTTAGAAAACCAACAAGAAAACAGAGGCCTGGAGAGGGGATGCCATTCTCCCATGGTGACAGTCCCCTGTCCCAGGGCTGAGGGATGTCCCCTTCATGCATTGTCCCCACTGTGGTCCTGAGCCCTGTGATGAAGAGGTGAGCAGAAGGCACCACTGTGCCCCCCTGCCCATGCCCCCCGCTCCCCGATGGACAGTGGAGGGGGCAGCCAACAAGGGTTGATGGAGCGCCTGGTTGAATCCATTCTCCTTTCCTTTGCAAAAATGGACATGTGAAGAAAAGGTGTTTCTAAGGCCCCCAGAGAAGGGGCCATGGCAGTTGTAGGGAATGGTCTCGATTTCTTCAACAGCAAAAGGAAGTGTCTTTAGCAGGGCAGGAAGGCTGCTGCGGGCTGAGGTCTCAGGGTGGCAAACCTTAAAATGGGGAACAGCAGGCAGCATATAGGGTAGGAATGCTCCTTGGGGTCCCCTGGAAAGAGAAGAGAAGGACACGGGGCAGGCAGAGGGAGAGCAGGGCTTTGATGCTATCTTGACAGAGGCCCTGGCAGACCCCGTGGTGGGATCCTGAGGCTGGCATGGCCCTTCAGAGGTGTCCTAAAAGAGCCAAGGGGTCAGGCCTTTCTATCACATATTAATCTGTCCTGACTGCCAGCTGCCCCCTCCCAGGTCAGGGGTGTACTTTGGGGGTGATGTGGCTCCCTTTGATCCCCAAGGGGGCTGACCTGCTGTGGAGGGTCCTGCCAGCAGCCCCTGTGGCTCCTTCATTTCTGAGAGGGTCAAGGGACACCCGGCAGCATCCTCCAATGCACCTCACCAGAGGCATCGACATCTCTCCTGGACCATGCCCGGCCAGAGCCTGGAGCCACTTGCCTCTCTGCAAATGCCAGGACAGCCTTCAGAGCTGCCTCTGGTGTCATCGGTGGAGCCTTGGCAGAGCCCTTTCCCAGCAGCCCAACAGAAGGCCACGAAGCTCTGCTTGGATTCAGGCAGGTTCAGGCGAGGAGAGCCACAGGATGGACAAGTCCACAGGCAGCTCTTAGGTGAGAGAGGCTGAGCTGAAGCTTGCCCAGCTTTGGTCCTAGGATGGCCCCATGGGGCCACAGAGAAGTCTGGTCCTTCCTGCATCATGGCCCTCAGGTACGGATGGCAAGTCCCTGCTTCCACCTTTCATGTCATCTGTCTGTGAGGTGGACCTGGAGCAAGGGACACAGGGAATGAGCTGGGAAAGGCAGCCTGGGGCTCAATTGCCTGGGTCCTCCCAGGCCAAGGTAGGGCTCTCTGATTTTTACCCCTCTAAATGTGAAGGGCAGCTGTAGAATATATGGCTTAGCATTTTTTCCCACAACCCTTCCAGTTCTTTCCCCTTTTAGTCATAGCAGCATTTCATGTCTTAATAATTACACAGCAAGCCTTGAGAAATAACTGTTTGTGAGCTCTTGACTGATAAGCAAATCTTGTGCTTAGACTTCTCTCCCAGAAACTCTAAGGATGATCTGTTCTACGAGCTGCTTGGCTACATAGTTACCATGAAAGTATAACTTCTGCCCTGCTGGGAAACATTGTGATTGTCCATTCCTTATTTGCCCATGCATTTTTCAGTCATGCTGCCCCTCACGTGTCCTCCCCATCTATACGTAGACATGTAGTATAAAAGACCCCTCTTGCTTTGTGACAGTTGAGGACTAAAGCTTTGGAAGCGCCATGCTTTCTACCCACTGCCATAGATGAGGATTTAGGACATGACCAGGCTCGGATCTACTGCCGTGTGAAGAGCTTCCCCACATAAGACCCCTATTAAATGCTCACTTACTCACCAAGCTGGACTTGTCCTAGTCTTTCTATGGTCTGACGTATCCCTCTCAGTTTGGTGGGAAGCTATCATTTTACACGGCTCCCTGCTGTACTTGAAGCAGCAGCCATTGGAGGTCTCTTCTTTCTTTTTGGCTTTTTCCTCTTTATTCATGTATTATGTGCCTCCAGAAAAGTGCATGGAATGACAATTACCCCCATGGAGCCTGAATCTTGCCAAAGAAATGAAACATCTGACACTCCCTGAAGCCCCTTGCCCACATCCAGCTATCTCTGCCTCCTACCCCACTTGGGTTCCTTCTAACAGCCTGGACCAGCTGGGCCTGGTCACAGGTGATTTCTATAAATGGACTCATTCAGTGCATTCTCTTGCATCTGGTTTCTTTGTTTCCACAGAAGGGCTGTGAACTCCGCACCATGTGGCTGCAGGTACTTGTGGATCTTTCATTTTCATTGCTGCATAGTATTCTTTCATGTGAATGTACCTCCATTTATTTATCTGTCTCCTGTTTTCAGACATTTGGGTGGCTTCCAGTTGGGAGTTGTTACAAACAGTGCTGTTATGAAATTCTAAATGTGGAACAAGTGAACAGACTGCCTGTTCTTGGTGAGTGGGTGGAATTAAGAGAAGATTCTGACAACATGGAGGAAGCTTGAGGATATTATGTTGAGTGAAATGTCAGACACAAAGAGATGAATATTGAATGGTGTCATTGATATAAACTAAGTACAATGAGTAGATTTATGGAGTTGGACTATAAAGTGCATGTTGGTGGGAGATGGAATGTGGGATGAGAAGGGGGAGATGATGCTGGATGTATGTAGAATGTTTTATAAAGTCAAATATAAATATGTGGTAATGGTTGGACTTGGTGATAACAAGTATAATGAATGTAACAAACACCGTTAATTTATGGATGTAATTGTATCTGAAATGAGTAGTCTAGGGAGATTAATGTTAGTTGGAGGATAGCTAGAGGATAATATAGGAAATTTATAGCAATGATTTTGGTAGTAGATGAGGGTTGTGGTTAATAATATAAACACAGGAATGTTCTTCTAATACAAGGTGTTAAGAATGTGGTGATACATGGGAAAATATAACTAATGTAATTTATAAACTATAAGTAACAACAACATTGTAATGTTTTTGCAGCAAGAGCAAAGTTGGTCCTATATCAATGCTAAAGATCAAAAAAGGAATATGGTACCCATAATAAAAAAAAAAAGAAAAAAAAAAAAAAAGGTATATGGGGTTTGGTTTTGTGAGATATGAGTACAATTAAGATTTTTTTTCTCTTCATTTTTTTCATTAATAAGGAGAACTTGACTATGTCATTTAACTAGTCTGTATTCATCTGTGTATTTTTTCTGAACACTAGAGGAACAACTGAGTTAGTAGGTGGAATTAGACAAGATAGAAGTGATTGGACAGAGATTTTGGGAGTAATGCTTCCACAACTTGTTGAACTGCCCTTTTCTGTTTGCTTTTTTTTTTTTTTTTTAATTTTAAATAAAGTTATGTTTTTAAAAAAGAGAAGATTCTAGGTCATTGGAGGTTCTGAAACAGAGTGAGATGGGGACCAACATTGCACTGAAAAATACTGTTATGAGTAATAAGCTTTCTTGCAACAACAACCATCATTCCTGGTCTCTAAGAAAGGCCAGCAACAGGAGCTTGTGTGGGATGTGGAGAATTTTAATTAAATACTACATTGATTCTGTATGGGCTGCTGAGGACCCGATTTACTTGAGTTAGGATGTCTCTTTCCTTATCACAGGAAACCTGGCAGCCTGTTCCCCCACCCCCATCTGCTTGCATCTGGCTGCCCAGACTCCAGAATGTTGAGGAAAGAATGGACCCTGGGTCACCTCGCCAGCCTGGCTCCCACGCCAGGCATTTTGGGGTCCTGTTAGCAGAGTTAGGGTCCTGACTTGCGTTTTCTGACAGAGATAGTCTCAGCCCTAAACTAGTGTGTGGAAGGAAACATTATTCTGGAGAATGGGTTTTTCTCACAAGGCCAGCCAGGTGGGGCAACAGACCAGTTCTGCCTGCCCAGGTACACACCAAAAGTGTGGGAGACCCTTGGTTCAAAGTGCTGATACCTGTGTCTCGACATAGATGACCCTTGTCGACATCATGTTGAACAAAGTAAGCCAGGCACAAAAGGATGAATATTGTATGCTCTTGCTTATAATAAATCCCGAGAATATGCAAATTCATAGATTACTGGTTACCAGGGGACAAGGGTTGAGGGGAAGGGAGAATTATTACTTAATGGGTGCAGAGTTTCTGTTTGAGGTGATGAAAAAGTTGGGTTAATGAATGGTGGTGACGGCAGCTCAATTCTGCGAATGTAATTTATATCCCTGAATTGAATACTTGGGAGTGTTTAAAATTGGAAATTTTGAGTTGTATATATGGTACTACAATAAAAAGTTTAAAAAAAGTGTAGGGGAATTAGCATTCCCCTTCCCCAGGAGCAGTCCTACCCCATGCCTGTTGGGGGTAGACATATAGACACCCCAGCTCCCCCTGTGCCTGATGTGGGTAGAAGTACAGATACTCCAGCTCCCCCATGACTGGTGGGGGTGGGTGTAGAAAAACCCAGCTCTGTGGCTTGTAAGCTGTGTCTACTCAGGGTCCCCACAGCCCCCGGGCATCTGAGCTTAAGTTGCCCGTAGTGGCCATCGCTTGATAGCACACTCTTGATGAGCCACCTCCCCTTCCCTCTCTCACTCCCCCACTCCCCTAGGGTGTATCCTGGGCTTAAATAACCTATTTGTACTCACATCCTTTTCTCTGGGGGGACCCAAACTGAAACAGGTCACCATTGTGCTTTCTGGCACGCTCCTAGATGCCTTGTCAACACAGTCCTTTGCTGGTAACTTGGGGGGTTTGCCACCTTTGGCATCTGACTTCGTGGTCTGCTCTGAGAACTGCTTCTTTGGTGGTGGTGGTGCGGGGTGCAGTTTTGGGATTTGTTCAGGGATTCAAAGACCTCATGGTCTCTTGTGGTCACAAGAACTTATTGGCTGTGCTGTGCCATGCCTCTTTTGGGCTAGAGGTCCGTAACTTTACAAGGGAACAATTTATGCAGCTGCAATGCCTCTTAGGGTGGTGTTGGGATTTGCTCAGCTAAAAGTTGATTTTAATTGGGTGCTGCTGCTAAGAGCTGCAAGAGTGGGAAAGGGGTCATATGTATTAGCAAAATCCTTTCCGGGAGCAAGTCTGCTGAGTCAATTTCAGCATTTAACAGACATGAAAGTGTAAAAAGCAAACAAAACAGTCAGTCTTATTATCCAGCAGATCCTCCTGGGGAGGCTTTGTTGGGGAGAGGGTGCTGGCACTGAGAAACAGGGGCTGTGGGCTGGTATAGCAACCTGGGCAGGGGCAGTGATCCAGGGTTGCCACCACTACATGAAGTCAGGTGGGGGGTGTGTGGCCTTGCTGAGAGGAACAATGGTGGCAGCAGACTCCCCAGGCCTGCTGGGGCTGAGCCTGGGGCTGTGGTGGGGACTCCATTGGAGGGGGGACCATGTCCAGTGGTCTCCTGGCTTCAGCATGGCTCAAGTGACAGGGCTGCAGGCAAGATGTGCCTACTCATGAGCTCTGCCAACAACGCCTTCCCAGAGGGTACATGCCCTGGTTAAGTTGTCTCCTGTATGCTGGCATATTTGAGCTCTCAGTGTCAATCTCTGATTTGTTCTGTATCGGGGGTGAGATTCAGCAGTGATATCTAGTCATGCCAGATGTGTTCTGTTTGTACTTCTCATTTTTTTTTTTTTTTTTTTTTTTGTAAAGTAAAATCAAGAGGCCTGGAGCTGTAACAGGTATTGCATGTATATATTAGTAACCAATTTTACTTTTCTACCTTGTGTTGGACCTTCCCACCTGTCCTCCCTGGTCCCTGAATCACTCTACAGCTGCTGCTCAGCAGCCATTTTGCCTGCTTCCAAGCCCAGTGCCAGCACTCCTGTTCCTACAGGCTTTTCCCAGAGCCAGGAAAGTCCATGTTCTAGCCAGGGCCAGAAGTGCAGGGAATGAACAACCTAGCACTCCCAGCCAGCCTGAAGTGGGTTGGTCACTGCACACCACAGCTTCCTGGCCCTTGGCTGGGATAATTGGAGGCATGTGGTTTTCACAATTTCCTAGTGCTTCCCAGGGAGATTATGCCCCTAACAAATTTGGCTCCATGGTGTACACAGTCACTGCAGCCAGAGCCTTACAAGGGTGGTAAACTGGAGAAGCTGCCCCACTCACAGCCTCCAGCAGCAGCCCTGAGGGTGGCTCACCCTCTGACCACAGCCTGGTGACTCACCAGCCTCCCACCCTCCTCGCTGCATGAGCCCAGGCTACCTCAGTTGGTTCTGATGAGAAATCCTATACTTCCTTTTCCTCTGAGATGCAGAGGGCTATAAAAGATGGCAAAAAAAATAATTTTTTAAAAGTCCCTTTCTGAGGCTGAAAATTGCAGTGGGAAGAGATACAGAGAGAATGAAAGGGCTGGAGACAGAGCAGGGGGAAAAGGAATGAGAAGAGAGAAAGGACAGAGAGAGGAGAAAGAGACTGGGAGGGAGCAAGAGGGGAGGAAAGAGAGAAGTAGAGATGGTAGCTAGGATGGGCCAAAGAATAAAAGAGGAAAAACACAGAGCATAGCAACACATTTGTGATGGCCCAGGGGGATGGATGAAGGAATAATGTTTGTTTATCAGATATTTCAGGAATTTGCATTCTCTTTCTCACAGCTGATATAGTCCTTTTTCCTGGAAAACAGCTCAAATAGACAGAACTGGCAGGGGCGGAGAACATTCCGAGCAGCCAGTGTCTGCTCCGGGGAGCATCGTCACCTCCCACCCCGATCCCCAGCAGGTCCTGTGGTCTCCATGTGGGGAGAGCAGGTGGCTGACTCTATCTCCTGCTGGAAGAGAACTGGTGCCAGCCTGGGCATTTTTATAGGGCCTGTTGTGCAGCATGAGCTTGTGCCCAGGCATAAGCCAGGTTTTCTGCTAAAAGAGAAGGTATCAAGTTGAGAGCAAGCTGTGGTTCAGCACATGAGCTCAGCCTTATCAACCACCAGGTCATTTCCCCAGGATGGACTTCGGAATTGATTGCTTTGAGTTTCCTTGCCCTCCCCTTTCTTACCATTCTGCCACCTGAGAGGAGGACTCCACGGAGTGGATGGCTGGAACCTGGCATCCCCAGGGACCTCGGAGGCTCCCTCAGCCTGCCTGTCCCCTGGTTGCAACTACTTGACAGTCCTACAGGTGTGGCCCAGCCCAGGCTAGAGGAAATTTTAGGATCCTCTGGGGCAGTGGCTCTTAGACTATGTTACATGTTAAAATCACCTGGATCAAAGTCAGCGGCCCAGGCTGCACCCCGGTCCAGTGACATCTAAATCACTAAGTTTGGAGCCTGGAAATCAGCATTTTGTAAAGCTTGCCCTGCTATCCTATTGTGTACTCAAGGCTGAGACCCATGGCTCTGTAGGGAAGAAGTCCTAAAAATTCCAACAAGGTCAGATTTCCAGGGCTCTGTGTTATCCTCCCTTGGGCTGCTGTCCTGGACTTGCAGGCATCACTGCTGTCCACTTCGCAGCTGTCCATGTGGGGGTAGGGGCATTTTCTGATAAGGACACTGTCACCCACGTTTCTAGAACTCCCTTTGGGGGTTCATTGTCAGATGCTGTGGCTTCTTCTCTTGAAGACCCTGGCACCTTGTCTTTATTCCTGAAGCTGGATCTCAATTTTTGGAAACTGCCAAATAAGAGGGATAAGGGAAAGCTCAGGTAGGTAGCACTGCTTTGGGAAAAAAAAGTTAGCAGTGGCCATAAAAGATAAATGCAGCTCTTTCCTTGAACTCCTAAACTGGATGCAGAGGCAACTCCAGAGTGAAAGGGCCAGACTTGGGCAACAGGCTTCCATTTTTAACTCTTCGGCTTTGTTGTGTTGGAAACAGGCAAATGCTGAGCACATGAACCACAGAGTGCCAGGGCAGAGCTGACTGTCACCCGTGCTACCCATGCCAGCCCCAGGGCTAGAGTATGCATGACAAAATGGGGCCTTTGGTGGTGGGTGGGGGCTGTACCCTAAATCAAGTCAGCCAAGCAGGGGCTGCTGCCTCCTACTCTCCTGAGACATCTCCACCTTGGTTCAGGGAGAGGAAAGGGTGGTGGCCAGCTTTGGAGGCTCCACTTGCTCCTGTAAAATGTGAGTTCCTGACACCTGCAGGGTCGAGCCAGCAGAGGGCATGGTCCTCTCAATCTCAGAATCAAGATGGGCTAGGGCAGGAGCCCAGCCAGCACTTGCAGGGGCTTGGCCTTGGCTTTGAGCCTTCATCCTTTCCAGGTGGCTTGAGCACCAGAAAAGGCAGGGCTGGCTGAAACTTGCAGCGGGAAAGCAGAGGCACAGGTATCCTTAAGAGAATTTTCATGGGGGTGATTCCACCCAGCATGTATCTTCCAAACTGGCCAGGCCACATCTTCCCTCAGCCACCACATCCCCACATGTACTGGCACCTGGCATAGGCAAGGGCTTCCTCTGTCCCCGGTATGGAGGAGTGTGGTGGAGGAAGGGAACAAGGGGAAACTGTCAAATGTCTTGATGTTGGTCATGCGTGTGGGGTGAGACAGTGGCAGCACAGGCCGTTTCACATTTATTTTAACAAATATTATTGAATCCCTTGCTACACACCTGGCTCAGGACTAGGTATATGGTGAACTAAAATGTTCAGGTTTGTCCCCTGCACAGTGTGGGTCGAAACATTCAGGGAATAATTTCATGAAGTACTCTAAATGACAACTTGTCATGAATCCAGTGACAAAAAAAAAAGAAAGGGTGCTATGAGAACAATTGGGCTTCTATGTATTCTGGGAATCAGGGATGGGCTGGTCAGATGGGACCATCTTCCTTTTGAATGTTAAAAGGCAGGTCTTTGTCTTCCCAGGTTTCTGGGGCACTTAACCCTAGCGTTAGCATGGCTGGCCAGCAATTGACCTCACTTCTTCTCCCTCCAGAGAAATCCTACCCACCTGTCAAGGCCTAAATTAAGAGCTTTTTGGCTGGGAAGCTGCCCTTACAGTGCCACACACCTGTAGCCGTTTCAACTATAGGGAAGCAATTTTAAGTTCAATTATTTTATGATTTCCAGTACTGTGGCCTGCAATGCCAAAAATATTGCTCTTCTTTCTGCAAATTGAGTGTGAATGCCTTGAGAAAAGGATTCCACACTGCAGGTAACAGAATGTTTTGGGGTTAGAGGTATCCCTCCATCCAGCCTATTATTTATCAGGCTCTGTGAAAGCAATGAAAATTTTTAAAAAGGGCTTGATTTTCTTCATTACAAAATAAGAAAAGAGACCTCCTCTCTGTGGCAGTTTAAGATTACTTATGAATCCCAAAAAGAGAGATTATGTTTGTAAACTAATCTATTCCTCTGGTTGTGATACCTTTTGAATGTATTAGATTCAACTGACAAGTCTTGATTAAATTACCTATTAAGATTAGGTCTTTGATTCGACCACGTCAGTAGGGCATGACTCAGACTGAGTCCCTACCCCCCTTGATGGGCTAATATAAACACTCACTCAAGAAGACACATGGAAAAGGAAAGTGCCCTGTCACGTTTGATTCTGGGGTCCTAGAGAGAGCTGAGTCATTCACCTGATAGTTTGTAGCTGAGCAGCTGAGAAACTGAGAAAGCCTGGAAAGAAATGAGCTCTATACCAGACTAATATAGGAAGCCCTGAGAGATGAGCCTCATGCCAGCCTATAGCTGAGACTGAAAGAAGCTGGGCCCATGGAACCTTAAGAGGAAGAAGGAAGGAGAGACCAGGCAGAGATAGCCCACCACCTTGCTTCAACACGTGGCAGCTGACTTTGGTGAGAAAGCAGCCTTGAGTTGGACTCTTTAGGGCCTTGTAACTGTAAGCTTTTACCCCAAATAAATACCCTTTATAAAAGCCAACAGATTTCTGGTACTTTGCATCAGCACCCCTTTGGTTGACTAATACCATCCCCCAACCTTTTTCTTTGAGCACTTACTTTAGAAAACTTGTCATTGTAAGTTGTTTCTCTGTCCCTTTGAAATGTATGTCAATCTTTTCTTTAAAGGGTAAAGAAACCCCCTTGCAAATTTTACCACTCAAGGGTGTTTCTTCTAGGATAGGAGCTATTTCTTTGAAATATAATTAAGGAAGCTGGCCCTCTCACCTCCCAGGAAACTGGGAGATGAGCTTAACTTCAGGTGGAGCTTGACTCCAAATTGCAAACCTACTTCCAGTCCTAAGTATAGCTTGAAAACATGTATGTGATAGGTTGTGTCTGCTTAGCTACACAAGAAGGCTTAGCTCCCTTTCTCTCCTTGGAACTCTCTTTGCAAGCTCTCTAGCAGATTGCTGATGAATCACCTTCTGATTTAATGTTGATTCAATAATAAAATTATTTCTTTTTCTCCTTTGTGGAGAGGTTTTCTGGGTTGGGAGATTTTGTTTTTAATTATCTTTTCCCAACAGCTCATACTATGCATCAGCCCAGTGCAAGTCCCAGGGATAACAATGAATAGATGGGCACAGATTTTATCAGGGAAAACACCTGGATGAAAGAAAATGGGGCAGGAGCCTGGCCATCTGGGGTGGCTTAAGCTCAATTTAGGAGTTAAAAGGGTGTGTTTTCCCCCAAAGCCGAAGATCTCCAGCATCTCATGCTTGCACAGAAATTTCCTGTACTTGTGTTCACAAACTAGCGTGGCTCATTTTTATACTATCATGACTTATTCCAAGGATTTACAAATTATGCAAAATCATCATTTGTTCTCCAACTTTCCATAATCTGAATAAAATATAAATCCCTGCAATCTGTGAAGAACCACCTGATCTGCGAAGAACCACCTCATTTTAGCCCAGGGCATGGAAATGACCTCGTGTGCCTCTCTAGCTTGCCTCATTTATTTTGCTTCATTCCCTCCCACCTTCTCACACCTACTAAGATGTCAGCTGAGATAGCTAAGGCAGGGATGGCACAAAGGCAGTCTGGAAACCCAAGGATGCTGACTCAGGGGTCTGGCATCTTCCAGGAGTTTCTACAAGCAAAGACCCTGGTGAGTTCCAGCCCACCACTGTGAGACTCATGAGAAAAATGGGCAATGGGCTCAGGGTTGGGCAGCTTGGAAGAGTCTTGGCAATGTCCTAGAGGTTTACACTCACCCCAAGTCCCCCTGTGCATGAAGGTTTCACTGTGAGCAGGCAATGTGCCTGGTGGTACTAGTGAACATGGTTTCTCTTTGTAGAAGTCTGTATATCTTGGCCAGTGGTAAGTTATGGCATTAGGATTCGGCAACAGGAAAAATACAATTTCCAGGTTTCCTTCCCTCTGCTCTTCCCTCTTCTATCCATTGCCTATGAAAGAGAATTCTAAATGCTTGCATGTCTGCCTCATCCCCTTGCTTGCTCATAAAGCGGGTTCGGGTTTGGGATGCAGACACTGTTGGCAGGATGGAGAGAGACAAGCCTGGGTGGGCAGTTGGGAAGGGACGGTGGGATTCTGGCTTCTTGGGCCAGCTTCAGAGCCCTCTTTTAATGGGAAGAACTCAGGTCATGGACATAGAGAAGAGAAAACTTACCAGCCAGTGTGGTTGCTGATGGAAAGGAAGTAGGGGATGGAAACAAGGAAGACTTGAAAGTTGCAAGTGTGAGAGTTTGGGGAATTCAACTTGAGAGGCTACAGAGTTCTAGAAGAACAAGAAATTCAAATAAAGAGGATTTTAATTTTAAGAAGTGGCACTCCTGCTTATAAATTGCTACAGTATTTTTCCAGACACTGAGATAAGAACAGAAACTAACCTTTAATACTTTTGGTTTGGGGTGGGATATCTTTGAATGTGAATGCAGGTATAGACTGGGCCATAAGAAGCTCCAATTTATATTTGTGTCACACACACAGAGACATGTACACACACAGAGACATGTACACACACACAGACACACACATGCATATGTACACATATTCACACACATGCACACACATACACAAAAGCACACACACAGAGACACAAACAAGGCATACATACAGATACAAGCATGTACATCCAGAGTCACACAAACACACAAACATGCATGCATACACCCATGCTTACACAGACATGTCTATGCATGCACAGACACACGAGTACACATTCATGCACATGTACTCAGACACACACATGCATGGACACACACATATATCCACAGAGACACACACAAGTGCACATGGACATACAGACACATACACAGACACATGCGACACACACACAGACACATGCAGATACAGATACAAGAATATATATGCGATATATAGAAATAATATATATGTCCATGCACATGTAGTTTCAGAAATTTACTTTTAAGAAAGCAGTGGCGATTATTCATCACACTGTATAAATGCATTCACTGGTTCATTCATCTATTAAGCAACCATATGTACCTCACAGATGGATTAAAGTCCCCTTTTATTTCATTTACAGACTCATTCTCCCATCCTAGCCAAATATCTTGTACTCCAGCCCCCTTCGAAAGACACGATGCACAGGCTCAGGAAATACATCTTCTCTCTGTTTTGAATTTCACAGTGAGCTTTGGTCCCGAAATAAATCCTAGAAAGAGATGCTCTTTTTCAACTACTGCAGGCAGCTGAGTATCCCAGCCCTATTGAAATAAATCCCGTTGGCTCACCAGGGCTACTACAGCTCTGGGTGAGACAGATGCGCTTTAGGGTCTGCAGACTCCCCAGCACGTATGCACCGCATATGTGGGTACTGATGCGCTAGAGAAAGTAAAATCCAGGGACAAGATGGATGAGAGTCCCTGGCTCCAATTTGGTGCCTAATTACCCAGAGGAAAGGCTGACAATGGGTCATGTAAGTTGGTCCTGGAAACAATCCTGGGAGTGGCCTCCCTTCTGGTCCTCTGCCCACCCAGCCCCAGCCTAGTGTTTTCTGATGGCTGCTTTCTCCCCAGGCCAGGAGCCACCTCTTTCTCAGCAACCCCTTCAAGCCTGCTCTCTCCTGCCCACAAGTCCTCAGCCATTTCCCTTTTCTAAAGGAGACCTCACCCCTTTCCTGTTTTTCCGGTCACTAGCCCACGGAAGGGAAATGTTATATCAAGCCCTTCCCTTTGCCCTCACCCTTGCTGTCTAGCTTAGCACTGGATTCGATCCCTGAGGGATCTATAGCATTGGGGGTTTTAAAAACGGGGTACAGTGAGCCAAGGGCTCCTTTCTCAGGCTTGTCCTTAGGAAGTCCCCACCATGTACTGGGAACGCTTGTTTTCAAGTCTCGCCTGCATGTGTGAGAAATCACAGAAATGGCTGGCCCCCTGGCAAAAATCACAGAATAATAAATCATCCCTGGACACAGCTTTAGTCACTTTTATGGGGACAATGACTTAATCGCTTCCAGACTGAAATCGGAAAAAGAAACACTGCAAAGAAAGCAAAAATAAAATGTGATTTCTATTTTTGAGGTTAGATTTCTTTTAAACATAAATATTGCCAAAGGCAAATTTTAGACACCTATGCCATGTACTTGTCGCCAGTTTTTGGATGCCATTGTTATGTACTTGCCCCAAAATGGCCTCAGTGCAAAGTTTTTTTTTTTTTTTCTTCCAGAATAGCAATAGCTGATTTTTCTTTTCTTTTTTTATTCAAACTTTATTTCAAATTCAAAAAATAAAATAAACAAAAGGCAGCTCAACAAGTTATGGAAGCATTACTCCTAAAAAGTTCTGCCCAAGAACTTTTATCTTACCTAATTCTAACAACAAATTCAAATGTTCCTCTAGTGTTCAGAAAGATACACAGATGAACACAGATTAGTTAACTGAACTAGTCAAGGTCTCCTAATTAATGTAAAAAATGAAGAGAAAAAATGCTTAATCATACTATCTCACAAAACCAAACCCCATATTCCATTTTTTTACCTTTAGCAGTAAAATAGTACCTTCTTTGCTTTTGCTACAAAACATTACAATATTGTTGTTGACTATAATCTATAAATTACATTAGTTATATTTTCCCATGTATTACCATATTCTTAATACCTTGTAGTAGAAGAACATGCTTGTATTTATATTATTAACCACAATAGCTGATTTCTTACCCCAAATGCCAGCTATAGGTAGAGATAGGAGGGGTTTCCGGGCCTGTGGCTGGGTCTCCTCCACTAAGGAAGGTGCATCTGAGGCATGTTAGTATAGGGAACAAGGGAAGGCAGCTGGGACCCGACAGAGAACATGGTCATGATATCCAGCCTGGAAACCCCCTGCTACTAAAACAAAGCCAGAAAGAGCCCACCTAGACCCTGGCCACAAGGTCCCATTTGGAACTTTTCTGGGGTCAAGGGGAAGCCCCAGATAACTCTAAACAGGCCTCCCATTGATCCCCTGAGAGCTAACAAACAGGGATCCTAGGCAACCACTCAAAACAGCAAAGAGCTGGGCCCCCTCCCCAACATGAGGAATGGGGGGAGGAAAGGTCTTATAAAGGCCTAACCTGGGGCCCCACATGTGCGTCTCACCCTGTACCACACCGGAAACCCAGGTTGTGTAGTTATCTCTTTTCTTGTTTCTTGATAAACTCTTTACTCCCTAGCCTACCCTGGGGCATGTCCTTAAATTCTTTTATACAACATAGCCGAGAACCTAGAAACCCAGAACCCAGAGCTTTCCACTAACATATAGTGAGCCAGGCCAGGAGACAAAGGGCAAGCAACACTCCCGGACCCCCGCTGAAGACTGGTGACTTTTTAATGAAAGCCTGCCTGTGCCCTCTTGTTTAATCAGCAAGGCCCCCGAGGCTCTCCCTGGGCTGTGCTGGGAGGTTTGTTCCCTGCTCAGCCCCCCGGAGGCCCTGAAGTTCCTCTTAATCCATTACCTCTGGGGCCGGCCGAGGCTGTTCACCTGTGAGCCGCAGAAAAACCAGCCTTGGCTTTTTAATGTGCCTCTTAATGTCCGGTTTCAACTGCAGAACTTCGTTCCTGGCAGTGGCCTCTCTCACAGCCAACCTTTCTAAGACCTCTGCAAGAGTAGGTCAAAAGAAAGCTTTCAAGCCAGACCCTCTTCTAGGGAAAAAAATTCAGCTTGGCAGCTTGGGTCCGGAACCTATGTTCAGAGGCCTTCCAAGTCCTCTGGGCTGAGCAAGGAACAAACCTCCCGGCACACCCCAGGGATACCCGGAGCATGGTCCCTGCAATTTCCAGTGTGCTGGGAACCAGAGCAGCAACTCCAAATGTCCCCCAAGACTTAGGAGGCTTGGGTGCTTTGGTTGGGAGGGCAAATTTCCATCAGGCTGGGATCTGGGACATTTCCTATTTTTCCCTAGAACAAAGGGTGCAGCTTCTCCAGCATTCCAGCAGACTCCCCATTGGGGTGTCTTCTCAGGAATCAGGACAACTTGACTACTGATAGTCTCAAAAGGAAGAGTCCAAACTTTTCCTGCCACACTGAATGGCCTTAGTACAGCCAAGAGTGCGCTCTGCCTGGGACCCTGAATTCTAGTTAAACCTGTGTAAGAGGGAAGGAGGGGACAGACGGATCTGAGGGCCAGAGACCATGTGGTCATGTCTTCTTAAAGGGATGAGGGAATACACTACTAAACCGGTCAATTATAAGCTCAGGGAAATTACTCAGAGGCAGGACGAAAACCCAGCCTTATTTCAAGGAAAGCTGGCAGAGGCAATAAAAATACCCTCTGGTAGATCCTAACTCTAGAAAAAGACAGATCCTCCTAGGAACTCACTTTATTAGCCAGTCTGCCTCATATCTGTAGGAAGCTGCAGAAACTTTCCCTGGGCCCCCAAACTTCCATTAATTCCCTTTTAGAAACAGTCTTCTCAGTTTTCAACGATGAAGACCATGCCGTCAAGATGAAGGTAAGGAGCAGCGGGCATAGGGTCTGGGTTAGGCTCACCATTCAGCTGCCTCCACTAAAGCCACTGTCACCTCAGGGCTACCCAAATCCAGGCTCCAGGTCAGTAGGAACCTGGCCCCAAGCTGCCTCACCACCTGGACCGCAGGGGCCTTGCCCCAAGGAAGGATGGAAGGAACTGAAGCCACATGTGAACTATCAACCAGGAGGAGCCTCAGGTGACCCTTGATGTGGCAGGTAAGGTTATTAATTAAGAGCCACTTTACTCAGGTGTAACCTGCTACTCGGCACCTCTCTAGCCTCAGTTGTGCCTAATAAGAGGAGTGAATGGGGAATCAAGAGCCAGGCTGTTTAATAAACCTCTCCCCTGTAGAATAGGAAACCTTCTCATATGCCGTCAATTAAAATAAAAACATTCCTGGAGAATGGCTTCCATCAGGTCTTTCCCTGTGCTAAGTGTGTAAAATTCTCTCTTCTGTTCTAATCTGGGCTTACTTTAACTTTGTCAGTCTGCTCGTGCCTAGGAACTTGTAAATCAGATTTGGGGTTCATCTGTTACAAATTGGATAACGGTAAAAGGTAACCTAAAAATGAGTCTTTAAATGTCAATACTATCTTGTAATTGGATTTAATGTATAGAAAAAATCACATGGAATTAGTTCAACTGCTGGAAAAGCAGAAAAACTTAGCAACGTTGTTACTAATAAAATAGTTTTAGTTGCTTGGTTAATAAACAAAAGTGCCCAATTTGCTTTACAATGAAAACTTAATAGAAAATGTAAGAGTTAAAATCATTATATAGATGGCTTTGTATAATAAAACAGCTGAAGGATAATATCTGAAATTGCTATAACTGGGTGGAGTTAGCCTAGACCTGCTATTGTGATGGCAATCTTAGACTAATTTACCTTTGTTTATGGTTCCTTCAGGTCTGGCCTGTGCTTGCTATAGTAAAGGTAATTATAAACTGAACTTACCTTTGCATATGGTTATCCTGAGTCTACCTTCTCCCCTAGACCTACTATTTTGATAGTAATTCTAAACTGAGTCTGCCTTTGCTTATGGTTATTTCAGGACTGGCCTTACCCTTGGGCGTACTTGCTCACCAGTGTGATGATAACTACTCTATTCTCCCCTGTTTGAATCTATGGAAGCTTCTGCTCCCCATGGCTTGGAGAAAGGCAAATTTGAGACACTCCTGTCTCCTGTCCTTCCACTGGTGTTAATAGCCCTGCTTTCTCTTATTATCTAGGTGTGGATTCCAATTTACCTACTCTGGGCAAGAGCCCGGAGGGACCCCATGACCCCTGAGACTGTGTGGTAGGAATCCTTAGCCTTTGGGATTGGACGTCCACTTTCTAGTCCAGCGGCCGCCAGAGTTCTGTTATCTCTGAGGACTAGAGTTTGCAGGACCTTCCATCTTGACCGTCAAGAATTCTGGAAGCAGCAGGTCATGAGAAGAAACCAGTTTTCCTTGAGACTTCAGTGACCTCAGGGAGTATAAACTGGAATTGGTATTGTTCATCCAAGGTCTGTCAAAGTCAAAATGGGAAACAAGCAGAGCTCTGAAGTAAAGGAAAATGATGTAGATGGTATCTTAAATCATTGGGAACAATTTGGTTATAAGCCAATGACTAAGAAGAACAAAATTTCCTGTGCAAAGCTGCGTGGTCACAGTGCAGATTTAGAAATAGCCTTCAAAAAGATCTTTTAAATGTTATTTTACAGTTAAACTTATTTTGTAAGAGAATGAAAATCATTAAGTAACATTATTAAGCTGTGTGTTTCTGCATCTCACTATTTGTGTTAACAGCCTTAAAATGAGTGTAATAATAGTCCAATTGTCAAATTTCAGTAAGTAAAGGAAAATATCCTTGAAAGCTATGGAAAGATCTTTTCTAAGCTATAATAAAAACAAATCAAACAATTATAATTATTCTAGAACCTGGCAGTCAGTATACTTTTAAGATTATTCACAGTTTTAGATTTTATTAAAGAAAAAGCAGGTTTTAGTCTCCTGTGGAGGAAGAGAAAAAGAACATTCTTGCATAAACTGTAACGGTTTCACTTTTATTTAGCATGGGTGTTAGTTCTCTAGGTTTATAGAATACTAATTAAATAAATTAACATTATATGTATTAAATCTTTAAGAGATTGAAGTTGTAACTTTGTGTTTAATGAAATTAAAGACAGAAAGGTACATCTGTCCTAAAGTGAAATGTCTAGTTTCATAGAACAGAATGAGGGAATGTAAGACAAGATTTTTAAATGGAAAAAGGTAAATTTCATTGGTTGCTAACTGTAATTTAATATGCTTATTTAAATGTAAGGTAATTAGTCTGTGTGGTTATGGTTAATTATAAGTTTGTAAAAGCATTGTCTAATCTAAAGTACTCAAATGGTTAATTCCAGGAAGTCATTATTAAATAGAAACCTGAATTGATATTGATAACAAAAAGTAGCTTCATAACAAGAGAAACCTGTCAGAGGCCACCTCAACTTGCATGTTGAGATGGTAGTAAGGGAAATATAATCTTGATTCCACTGGGAATCTTAGATTTTCATAAAATAATGGAGAAAATAGTTTTTCCTGTACTGCTAAAGTAAAATACCTGTTAATTAAAGTAGTGAGGATAAAGGTGTAAAAGTAAAAAGCAAAGTACTAAAATAGTTAAGTTCATTTGATATGTTATAAACTGCATTGGAAGTATTTGGAAAGTGTATAAAAATTAAGAGATAGACTTCAGTATTGTTAAACTGTCTTGTACATTCAAACCAGGCCTCGATACCCTGCTGGAGCCTCTCCATTTGAGTCATTGACTAGGTCAGTCACTACGACCTCTAACACAATAAAAGTATCTACCACATCTGGACATGCTCCTGAAGTGCATGGAGAGTATGTTGCAGTTTCCGACTCCTGCAGCAGCTGGCAATGACTTGATATGGCCAGGTTTACAGTGGACATTGCCTCCAGGCTGGCTCTGTTTCATAGTGCTGAAGGGCGCTGTGCAACAGGGCGGTGAAACACCTGAGCTTCCCTCCAAGGGCCAGCGGCTGCAGCATGCTGGCTGTGTGAAGGACATACCAAGTGCAGCAATAATTACCAGAGTAATGTAAGTAGAACTTACACAATTGGCATTCTAGCCTGCTCCCATAGAGAGACAACATGTATGGTTAATAGATCCTGCTGGAGCTTAGATCTATTAACTGTAACTCAAAGAGGAACTTGTGCATTGATTAGTATAAAGTGCTGCACCTATATACCAGATGAATATAATAATATATCTTCTATTTTAGATCATATGCAGAGGGATATTGAACATGTTAAAAGTCTTGGTAAACTTAACTCATCTTCTAAGTAGTTAATGAATGTGTTTATAAAATAAAGGAATTATTCTCTTAAGTACTATCTTTTTTTGCCATATGCTAGTCTTGTTGTTGCCTATAGTGTCTTTGTGAGTTTATGTCTAGGGTAGTGCTTCTCTTCATATGTCTCCTAGCTGTCCTAGGCACAACCACCACTATGGGAACTAGGATTGGCAGTTTATACCAAACCCAGCAGGTCTACCGCAATCTCCCTAGACTTAACCAACAGCGTAAAAGAACTCAAGGAAGAATGCCGTTTCCCATCAGCTTTGGGAGATGCAGCCTCTGGGGCCCCTGGCCTTTCTCACTCTAGTGGAAATGGTTTAAAAAAGGCCTAACCTGGAGCCCCACACATGTGTCTCATCCTGTAGCACACCTGCAACCCATGTGTCTCTCTTTTCTACGATAACACATCCCTAAGAGCCAGTTCTAATGCTGTCAGCAGCCCACAGCATCTGGCCTTCATCCCACTGCCCTCTGGCCTGAACTTCCTTCCCTGGTATAGAGAAATGGGCTGGAAGAAGGTAAGACGAGGCCTTGAAAGTTAGCTCCATCTCTCACCTCTCTAGATCAGCTTGACTGTGTTCCCACTGAGAAAATATTTGGTACCTCCTTCAAAGAGAAGATGCTCCTGGGTCCCTGGTGGTGCAAATCAGTAAAGTGGGAAGGACTTTTCTGAACACTGTGATTTTTCGACTATGAGTGACAAAAAAGAAAATAGCGATTATGGGCCTTTTCTCATGCTTCCTGTATTGCAAAGCACTTTCGTGTCCTTGAAACTCATTCGGTCCCTTTGGTGATGCCGGGAGGAAGCCAAAAGCTAATGTTTCCATTTTATTGAAATCGAAGCTAAGAGAAATCAAATGGTTTCCCGGAATTCACACATTCACTCAGCAAATATTTATCCATCATCTACTGAGAACCAGGCACTATTGTTGACCGTGGATACATGGCGAAGAGAAAGCAGACATGTTCCTTATCCTCCCACACTTACAGGCTGCCTCTAGCACTAAACACAGAATTGAACCAGGGGCCCACACAGCATTTCTTTGGGTATTACTTTTCAAATGAACTAAGCTACCCTTTAAAGACTTGCTGCCTCATCAAGGCTTGTATTATAGCAAGGGATGGCCTTTCCATCCTGAGAGGGGATAAGGTGCATGATTCACAAATGGTCCAGCTCACGGTATTGCTCCATGTAGGTCAGGAGTCTTCAGACAAGCAGAGCACAGGGAAGTAGCTTTAGCTCTGTGTCTAGAGGGAACATTGTACAACCCTTGGGAGATTCAGAAGACACTGGGTATTTCACAGGGCTTCAGTGAAAATGAAATAATGTATAGAGAAGAGCTTTTTAAGGAAGCATTAAAATACCTTTCAAATACAATTTGTCATTTCCTTCTATTTCCTTGAAGGATTCCAGGCAATTTACAGTAAGAGAAGTAGAGAGATTAGAATGAGTAAAAGACAAAGATTAAAAATAATCACCATGTACTGAAAGGAAAGGAAGATAGATAACATCTATTCTAAGGACTGTTGCTGAATTGAGAATATAGCTCACACCCGAGTTTCCTGGTAGCCAGGGGAAAAGGTGAAATGCCACAAGTTACACGGCTTTTATTCATTAGCTAATTTGAGAAAGCATGCCCATCCAGTCATCAAGAGACATGCTTCTCTTGAGCATTAATTGCTAAAAGGCATGCCCTGTGTCTCCATAGAAAAGGCAATGAACACAGCTTTTTCCTTTTAACTAAAAATGTGGTCATTTACCATTGCAAACCATTATTTGAAAGATCCCTTGAATTCTGCTGATTCCTGGCCAAGGCCTGCTGAAAAGTTGGCTGATGTGCTGATGATGAGAATGCCAGTGTGCTGAGGAATTGCATTTAGGGACAGAGGCCAGGGCAACCTGCCATAACACATAAGGAGCCTATGAGTGAGGGTCTTTCCTGTAGGTGGATTCCATTCATGGGCAAAGTCCCAAAAGATCCGTCTCTCCCCCACCACACACTATACCAGCCAACCTCCAGACTTCTGGTTCTTCCTCTGCATTTCCTCCTTGTTGTCTCTGCCATCTTGCTCACTGATAAAACTCCCTCCCTGTTCTCTGAGCATTCTTGCATCAACTCAGTTAATGCCCCGCACCTCCCCCACCCCCGGGCCATCACGCCTCCCTGACACCCTCCTTTGGTGCCCAAACACTGCCACCCCCAGTCATTCCTGACGTTACAGGTGGGAACCTGTGGGCAGCCTGGGCTCAGGTCTGTCACCCTTGGCGGCTGTACCCATGTCCACCCAGAACCTCAGAATTGTGGCCTTATTTGGAAATAGGGTCTAAGGAGATCTAATGAGTTCCTTTAAGCTGAGGTCAGACTGGATTAGGGAGGGCCCAAATCTGCGACCAGTGTCCTTATAAGGAAAAGGAAACTTGGACACAGCCACACACAGGGAGAGAAGCCCATGTGATGACGGAAGTGGAGAGAGGAGTGAGGCGTCGACACGCAGGGAGAGGCCAAGTTAGTCGGCGAGCCACGGCCGCTGGAATAGACGAAGAAAGATCCTCCGCTGCAGGCCTCAGAAGGAGCAGGGCCCTGCCCACACCTTGATTTCGGGCCCCTGGGCTCCAGAACTCTGAGAGAATAAATTTCCTTTGTTTTAAGCCACCTTGTTTGCGGTAATTATGGCAGCCCCAGGGAGTTAATACAGAGATCTTGGACAAAATCCCCACTTCTCTGGGGGGAAAATGAGAGGGTGGCATTAAAAGGCTTGCAAAGTTTCCTTTCAGCTGGAAGGTTCGTCTTTCTATCAACAATAGACGTTCTGAAAAGCAAAGGCCCCCGGCTACTGATAGTAGGACAACTCCTCAACCAGTTTTTTGGTTTAGGTAGCGATTTAGGTCGGCTCCTCTGCCCTAGCTTTGGTTACCATCCAACCATGGAACTCAGGTTTTCAGATTTTGGTCAAACCGTGGACAGTGTTTATTTGGAAAGAGCTTCCGTAATGACAGGAGGAGGCTGCACAGCAGCTGGATACGGCAGGTCGGCAATTGCCTTTGGACGTGAACTTCTGCCGGTTTCAGCCTGGCTTAAACAACACATGGTTGAACAGGAGGCTGGGGTTGGGATGCGAGGGGGGCAACTGTCCCAAATTACTCCATGTGCCCCTCCCCCACTCAGCTGGGAATTCCCGCGTGGGCGCTCAAACGGGCCATTTGATGACGAAGTACTAAGGGGTCAGTAGAAAGCAGTTATTCACAGACCCTTACAGACAACAGCTCCTTAAACCCAACCCCCCTTGACCAGCTGCCTGCTGCACCCCCACCCCTTCCTCTAACTCAGGCCCTGCCTCCCTCCAGCCACAGAGCACAGCGAGGAGGATGAAAATGACCAGTGAAGCAGGACTCTTCCAAGAAAACATCCTCACCTGTTGGGATGAAACTGGAGGTGGGAACTGGAAGGAAGAGTGTCTCACTCTTCTCTTGATTTGTTGGTGAAAACCTTAAGGAGGATTCCTCTGATTTGAAACCGATGGTGGACTTCTTTACTTTTATTTTACTGGGAGGTCCCGGGCATCGAACCCGGGTCCCTCCATATGGGAGATGGACGCCCAACCATTTGAGCCACATCCGCCCCCTGGATTTGTTTTTAAACAAATCTGTCTCATGGCAGCTGAGAGTTTGGAAGTGCCTGGTCCGAGCCTCGTTCAGAGGGAAACTGGCTTGCTCACCCTGCACGTCTAGATATTTCGGTTTTCCTTTTAATTCAGCGTATGGGCACTGACCCAGCTCTCTGCTCCTCTTTGGGAGCTTCAAAGTCACAGTTGCATCTGCAGCAGCACCGATGTAGAAATACCCCTTTATGAGGTTCAGCGGTTTGAACAGGACTACCTGTGAATAGAAGTATTGTGGTAATTATGGAGATTACTGTCTACCGCCAGGGCCAGGGCCCTCTTGGCGCAGGCTGATTGGGGGCTGAAGACAGGCTCTGGACTGGGAAGCCCTTTCTCAGCAGCAAGTACTTCTTCTTTTCTGGGAAAGGGGAAGAACATTAGCCTGCGGTTCTGGAGTCCTGTACCTGACCTTGCACGGGAGGCTCTGTCTGACTCGCTTTGGGGAAGATTTGCTTGCTGTGTGGGAGAACCAGGGTTGACATGTAATCATCAGGAAGGAATGCTGGCTTGAGGGGAGACCCTGTTTCTTGCTTTATACTGGGATGAAATAAGGGACACATTTTCTTTACTGTCCTGACACTCCCATAGGAAAAGGGCCATTTTAACCCCTGTCACATGAAAAACACAGTTTGCACAGTGCACGTTGGAGATTAGTAGCCCACCGGGCAGCTACTGGCAACAATTCTATCTATTATTTATTTATATCCCATCACTCTAAAGAAAAAAGAAAATCAGTCTCTAGGAGGTAGTTAGGGTTATGGTCTTATTTCTTTGTTTTTTTCCATGAGAATTTTAAATGGGATTTTAATTCCAACATAACCTTTAAGCTGACCACAAAAAAGACATTTTTCGTCTACGGACAAGTGAAAAATCCTAATAATATTTGGAAGAACGATGCAGCCAGCAGCCCACAATTCCTCTTCCAGCTGTCTATTGGAGGTTTAGGAAGCCATCTTTAGAGACATCCTTAGAAGAATTCTGGCAGGTCTGGTAGGTCTGAGAGAGCACCCCTGCCCCCACATTGACCCCATCCTTCAAAGCCATAAAGTCCTAGGCGTCTCCTTAATGCTCTTTCTATGCACATTTCCAAAGAGAAATCCCAGACAGGCCCAGAGTTTCTCCCCCGCCGCCCAACATAGTTATTTAGCGTTCCTTGAATACTACTTATATATGTCCAAATGTCTTTGGAAAATTTACATTGAGAAATGCTGAAGTTTTATCCCTAATGGAAAACAAAAATTGGTTCAACCATTTTATTTAAGAGCAAAATGAATATTGCTTATTTGCCCAGATAGGGTCCCAAAAGCTGAATTCTACAGCCTTTAGTCACATCTCACAGGGCACTGTGCTTTGGGAAGGGGGCTGAAATGGGCTCATATGGGGTAGCTCTTCCAAAGCAAGGGTCTGTCCCCTGGGGAGGCACATGGACGTCAGCGTGGCTGTGTCACGGTGACACAAGAGCCTTTGCTTTTGACTAAGAGTTGCTGTTTTTAGCCAGCCTTAGCTAAGTGACCTCAGGTCCTGCGTCAGGCTGGACAGCTACCCAGCTGACTTGTACTTGCACCCTCCCCGGCCCTACTCAAATAAGAGAACCAGTGAAAGGGTGACACATGGCAACTATGGTGGAAAAGAACAGAGTGTCCTCAGATGCAAGCACTTCCTGTAAAGGGAGCTGCTTTGGTGGCATTTGGTGCCTAGTGAGAGGGTAACCCAAGCAAAACCCTGCCAAGGAGCTTCAGAAATATATTATAACTGTAACCGAATTGTTAAGATGGTCAGAATGGGAGATTTTCCTTTCCTATTGTTTTTATAGCCGCTCATGCCATCCGTCTCCTGTTGTCTATCCTCTTTCCTCCCTTTTGATGGAAATTGGGGTGTTGTTTGGAGATTCCAGATGCTGAAAGGAAGATTATCCAGAGATGGCTTCCTGGATTTGTGTCCTTGTGTCATTGCCTCCCATGTTGAATCTGGACTGGGCTATGTTTTGTTTTGACTACTAGCATATGGCAGAAGTGAGACCATGTTAGCTCTGGGCTTATACCTTAAGAAGCCCTGGCAACTTCCCTCATTTGAGCTCCTGGGAGCCTGGAGCTGTGCCATATGATGACTCCATGTGGAGAGGTCCTGGTGGAGAGGAAGACACCTTGAGACTCCAGAGAGAAGGAGAAACCCAATTGTCCCAGCACCCTAGCTGAACCCAGCACCAGACTTTACAGTGAGCCCCCTTGGAGGTACCATCCCAGGTGAACCCCCAGATGATGCGGCCACAGCCAGTATCACACAGCAGAAGGACCACACAATCGACCCACAGACGTGTGTGAAAGAATAGATTATTGTTTAAGCTGCTTTGTTTAAGGCCCTCAGTTTTAGGGTGGCTGATTTCACAGCAAGAGATGACAGAGGCAGTGACAGATAAAATAGACAGACATACTATGGGCTGTAGCTCAAACAGCCCCATGCACTAGTGGAATAAGCCCAACATCCTGCCTGCCCACACTGGCAGTGTAAATGACCCAGTCAAGTGGAAGGCGAGAGCAGGCCAGCAGGAGTCTGGGTAGGTGGTTCTCCTTATTTGAACTGATGTCAGCTGGGCAGGTGGATGCACAGAGAACAATCACAAATAGACCCCAATTCCGGAAGGTAAGTCGACTATCCCCCATGCCCAGTGCTTAAGAACCAAAAGATCAATTCCCCAAGAGTTCCAGTGGCCACTGCCAAGGGCCAGCCCAGGAGTGGGGTGTCTGGAGGGTATGTATATGGGGAGATCTTCTGATCAACACCAGTCTAATAAAAGACCAACTCTCCAGCTCTGAGAATGGACCCAAGAGCAGGCTGTTTTGTGTCTCACTGAGTGGGCCTTTGGTAGCAGAGCAAAGGCAGGCTTCAGTGCTGCCTCTGTCTTCCCTGGGCCCAGCGGGGAGGAAGGACTACAGTTTCTCAGCACCACTGCAAGGAGTGTCTCTAGCACAGGGGGTGGCTTCTTCCTGCTCATCTCAGACATACTGAACCTGCTTGCTCTGCTCAGGGGAGGGACAGCAATTCTTTCCTCTGGCCTCAGTAGGGGCAATACTTGGAGATGACACCTGTCCTGTCAACCCAGGCTGCCTCTATGGGAGAAGTTCTTTCTTTTCAGGGGTCCAATGGATGGAATCATGGCATTACCAAGAGCAGCCAGGCCGGTATCCTGGGGGCCTGCTCCCTGTGCCCAAGGAGCCAGCCAGTCACTGACACGAACACAGATGAAGCCCATTTTGCATTTGTACCTGGATTTGAATGGCTGCTGCTTAAGCAGATGGTGTCGGCTTGATTTTCCTGGAGAGCCTATGGGCTTCAACTGATTTAGGGTATGTGTGAAGATTAAGGAGTGGCAGAAGGAAGGAGACCTGGGCCCCCACAGGAATTCTCTGGTGACCCTTTCCCAGTCTCATGGGCTCCCTCAAATCTGAGTCAGGGTCCAGTGCAGGTGGCAACTCTATTCCAGGCAACTATCCGGGAATGTCTTCAAGGAGGGTGGTTACGAGCTTCAAGTTTCCTTATCAGGATCTGTTTTTCTACCAATATTTAGCTAATATATCAGGTAAGGATGGAGAGAGACTCTTCAGGACCATGAAGTCCTAATGATTATTGGGCCAGTGCCTTAGTTTGCCAGGCTGCTATGACAAATACCACACGAGGTTGGCTTAAACAACAAGCGTTTATTATCTCATGGGCTCAGAGACCAGAAGTCCAGGTCAAGGCATTGACAAGGCTACGCTTTCTCCCCAAAGTCTGTAACCTTCTGGCGGGGCCTTGCCACAATCCTTGTGGTTCCTTGACTTGCATTTCTCTCTCCTTGTGTCTCCTCTCCCAGTTTCTGCTGACTTCAGGCTTCTGGTTCCTCCCTGTGGCTTTCTTGAACTCCTGGCTTCCAGTTTCTTTTCTCTTTAAGACCTCCAGTAATATGGATTAAGACCCACCCTGATTCAGTTGAGTCACAGCTTAGCTAAAACTGACCTCTTCCAAACGTCCTCTTTACACATGAGTTCCTACCCACAGGAACATAGATTAAGATTAAGAACATGACTTGGCTGGGGTACATGAGTCAGTAGACCACAGCAAGTGACAATGGATGTTGTCTGGAGACCTGGGGCAGCTGGTCTGGACTGGCCCTTTAATGGGAGGATCTGAGGATCTCTGGGAAGGGGGTTCTGATTCTGGCTTTTTCTCTGAGAACTGGAGCTTGTCACTTAAGCTTTTCTCCAATGCAGACTAGGAGCTGATCCTGCCCCCCAGTGCACCATGGGCCCTGAAAGCCATGACTCAGCAGAGCTCTGCAGACCTGTGGCCTCCTGGGTTTCTCAGTTACCAGAGCCCTGTGCTCTAATCCATCACCCTGTGACTCTTCCTCCTGTGGGGAGTGAGGCTTAGCAGGTGCTGGTGGTGGTGTGTGTGTGGGTGGCCTTTAATTTGCCTTCCCAGTGGTGAGCAATGAAAATTCTCAGCCAAAGCTAGAGGGTGGGCGCTTCCCAGCAAGCCAGCCCCACGTGGTGGCTTGGCCAGTGGGACCTGGCTCATGGTGGCAGCAGGACGGGTGGAGATCCCTCCCTCTCCACTCCACCCTGGCGGTCCCTTCTCCATGCCTGGCCAGGATGTGACCTCAAGTTCTCAGCAGCCCTGGGAAGCTCCAATGCTGGGACGAGGCCAGCGCGGGACAATGGCGAGGCCAGTGTGGGGCAGGACGGTGGGCAGGACCAGCAGCCCCTCTGCCGCCAGATGGAGCCCGAGCTGGAGGATTTGGCTCCTGACACTGCTCTGACCCTCCCCGCCAGCCCCTCCCTCGGTGTCCTCTCAAAGTAAAAGTTCCATCTCTTGAAGACCCTGCCTGACCCAGCTAGTGCAGCTGCTCTATGATGAGTCACAGTTTCCAGGGAATGGAGCTCTGAGCCTTGAAATATAGGAGACGAGAGGGGGAAGGAGACACACATAGAGAGACTGAGCGAGGGAGAGAGGGAAAGACAGAGAAAGAGAAAAAAGGAGAGACACAGAAAGTGAGAGACAAAGGGAGAGGGAGGGGAAGAGGGAGAGGAAGAGAGGTAGAGAATTCAGAAAGAGAGATAGAGAAAGAAGGAGAGGGAGAAAGAGCAAGGGGGAGAGGAGGGGGAAGGAAGAGAATGAAAGAAAATGGAGAGAGGGAAGGGGAGGAAGAGATACAGTGACAAAGGGAGAGAACCAAGGGGAACAGAAGGAAACAAAGAGCCGCTGCAAGTGGGCAGGGGGCGGGCTTCACTCACTGACCCTACCCAGCTAGAGGTTGGGGGTCACATGGTGCCACCCCTCCCTGAGCTCTGAAGCCTGCCCCGGGGTGCTGAGAGGCCATGCATTTCTGATGAGTCAGTCCCCAGCAGACACCCAGGGCATTCACCTCCAGAACTGAGCCCTGTGGGCCAAGACCCCAGAGCCTCCGGGAAGAAGCTCTCAGGGTCCACTCCCTGTATGCTGGGCTATGATATGCTCCAGGGTTACAGGCTAGGTTGATAGTGACTTATCTTCGACCTTCCTGAAAAGGAGAGTTCACCTTGCCCCCATGACCCCCCCCCCCGCCCCCCTGGGAAAGTAAATTCAGCTGGATTTTCTAGGGTCCAGAGAAAAGTTAACTCCAACATGGGTCAACTTCAGTAACCTGCCAGTGGCTGCTTGGGGCTGGGTTCTGAGAATGGGTCTGGGGCTCTCCTGGGCCCTGTGGAAAGAAGCCTCTCATCACAGCGAGCTGGGTGTGTGGGAGGGAGCGCGCAGAGCAGGGGGCAGGCGTTTTCCAACTTGACTGTGTTGGCCATTGTCAGCTGTGCAGATTTCTTCTTTCCATCTCCCCCCTCAGATTTTCTAGTCTTTATATGTTACTCTTGCAGACTAAAAAGAGAAAAAAAGTATTACCTATAGAAAATGATCAAAGTGATCACCTCCCAATAGGAAACATAAAATTTGAGGAGGAGCTTAAACAGAACGGAGGATATGATCGATGCAGTTTGGCTGGCTCTTTCAAGCAGGAATCTTACATGAAAGTCATCCAAAATTGAGAGTGATTAAATTTCAAGATAGTAGCGAGGCTACTTTTGGAGGAATACACATCTGGGACATGAGGGTTAGACTTGCCTTTCTCCGCCCACAGGTAGAAGACACAGAACTCGGTCCTCTGCCCTGAACAGGCCTAAAAGCCTTGCAGGTCATGGTCCTTCCTGAGAAGCTTGCAGCCCAGTTGGACTTGGCTCTGCCACAAGTGCTCCCAAGAGCCTGCTTCCTAGAGGGCATTCACACACCAGCTAGAGTACACACTGATGTCACTTATTGGGTTATTTACTTACCCCACAAGCTTTTATTGAGACCAGGACTTGAGTGAAGTTTATCTGGGAGCAGGAGGGAGGGATGGGGGGAGGAAACAGGGAAAAGAGAAAAGGGGAATGAGATATTTTTCGAGACACCTCTGGAAAGCATGTGGATTGTCTGCTGGAATCATCCTTTCCCAGGACAAGCCCGTATCCACTAGCTCCTATCTTGGGGACATCCACTGCACCCCAGCTTCCAATATATACTCAGAATTTCACCTAATTGGGTTTCTGAGACTCGGGAGAAAGCCCTGAGCAAAAAAGCAGAGAGGTGGGCATGTGTGGGATGACCCCGTCAGGGTGCACAGACATTCCCACTGCAGCTGGGTAGGCTGAGGGGTACAGCACCAGCATGGGCACAAAGTGTCGGCTACAGCCTGTGATGAGGTCTCCAGACCAGTTCCCTAAGGCTGGACCAAGGTGTCCTCCTGTAAACCTGTGACCTCCATCCTGATGTGAACATTTTGAGGACAGAGTAATGCAAATGCTGAACCACTAGTGGAAGTGGATGACAGCTTAGTAATGAGGCCAAGCCCAGCCTCCCCTTGGGTGTGTCACCTGCCTGTCATCCCAGGTCTACCAATTCCTTGCTATTGGACTCAGGCAGAGCACTTGTCCTCTTTGGGACTTGGCTTCCTCATTGGTTTGTTTGTTTTATGGGAAGGCTATTAAGAAGGTTCTAAGAAGACATGGTAGTCACATCCACATTAAAAAAAAAAGTTCTACATAGAACAGGGAATGACTTATCCTTTGTCATCCCAGAGGGCAAAGCTGAGGACACAGGTGGTGGTGGCATGTGTGTGTGTCTTGTTTGGCTCTGTTTGTTGGTTTTTGGTACTCTGTCTTTCCCTGTAGGATTTAAGGATGGATTAGAAGAAGTAAAGGAAAACAGCACTAGACTGCCTGTTTTGAAAACCAGTGGTTTTCATAGTGTGGTGCCAGAATCAGCAGCCACAGCAACTTCTGGGAACTTGCTAGAAATGCAAATTCTTGGACCCACCCCAAACCTACTGGATCAGAGCCTGTGGCATGGGGCCCAGCCATCTAGATTTTAGCAGGTCCACCAGGTGATTCTGATGCTTGCTCAAGTTTGAGAACCACTCTCCCAAATATAAGGAAAAGATCTTTCCAATGGATACAACTGTCCCAAATTGCAATGGCTTTCCAGAATCTTACAGGAGAGGGTTGGGTGTTGCAAAGGAAATGAACAGCTCACATAGGGAGTTCAATTGAAGTCCTTTATTTGTCCACTTGTTCATTTAGCAAACATTTATTAAGCAGTGTCACCAGGTACTGTGCAAAGTGGCAGGTGACAGGAACAGAAATATTATACCAGACACCTGCCTTCAAGGGATTCCCATTCTAATGTCCTCAGATAATACATCTCCCTGATAGTCCTGATGTCAGGTGGCTCGTGACTTGTGAGGTCCCAGCAGCCTTTACTCCATGCTGTGTTTCTCGCCTCTGCACTTTGCTTTGACTATCAAACATTGACTGGCTCTCAGTGAACCCTCACTATTACTACAACATCGTCCAGATGTTGGGTTTCCCAATGGCACCACCACCTTCCTGCTCACCCCTTCTTCATATGTCAAAATGGAAGGAATGAAGAAAGAAGCCAGTGACCCCTGATGACTGTCCTGTCCATGCGTGAAACCCCAAGTAAGAGGACTGTGGCAACTTCCTGTCCTGCACATGATGATCTTCTTTCTTTGTTCTTATGAGTCACCCCCTTGTTACCCTTGTCACGTTAGTCACTCACCGAAGCTCACTCTTCTGAAAGCCAGAAAGCGAATTACTGGGGCTGGGTGGGGGTCGAGGCTGAATGTCTCATTATGGAGGTGATCCCCAGAGAATGATGTCTCAGACAAATGAATACTCTAGATTTCTGAGGTTTATCAATTTAATTGGGTAACAAGCTAAAACTGCAGTATCTCTGTTTTTAAAAAATACATGTATGTATATTTTTTTATTAGAAAAGATGTGAACTTACAAAACAATCATGCAAATCATGCAGAATTTCCATACACACCCCTCCACCAACACACCACATTGTTGTGAAACATTTGTTACAGATTATGAGATAACATCAGCACACTGTACCACTAATTATGATCCATAGCATACATTTGGTACATTTTTTCCATAGCATCCTATTGTTAGCACAATACTTCTTTGACATTGATGCAAGAATATTACAATATTGCAGTTAACTATAGTTACATTATTACATTATTGTATTTTCCCCATGCATCTCCATAGTCTTACCACCTTGTAAAAGTGATGTACGTTTGTACTAGTTCATAGAACATTCTTGTGTTTGTACTATTAACCACAATTCTCATCCACCTCTGGATTCACTATGTTATTCAGTCCCTAGATTATTCTCTAGCTTTCTTTCAATTATCTGTTTATTTTTTAAAAACTGAATTATTAAATGAGTGTTACACATTCCTTAAAGGAAAATTAGCAATAGAAATGAGCAAAACTGAAGTTAATGAATAAATAAATCACCTTACACTCCACCCCCAGAAACAATTGCTGTTGGTGTATTGATGTGGTTCCTTACAAATGCTTTGTGGGGGTTTTGTGTGCATGGCCGTACAACACAGGTTTTTCCATTTAAAATAGGTCTTTTTAAAAGATGGGGTGTCTTTTTTTTTTTTAAGATTTATTTTATTTATTTCTCCCCACCCCCTCATTGTTTGCATTTGCTGTGTCTGTTCATTGTGTGCTCATCTTCCCTTTTTTTTTTTTTTTAGTGGGCACCGGAAACCAAACCCAGGACCTCCCAGGTGGGAGGGAGGTATCCAATCGCTTGAGCCACCTCTGCTCCCCACTTTTTGTTGTGTCTCTCATGTTTTCCTCCTTGTGTCTCTTGTTGTGTCAGCTCAGTGCACCAGCCCATTGCGTCAGCTCGCTGTCTTGCTCATCTTCTTTAGGAGGCACTGGGCACCGAACCACGGACTTCTCATGTAGTAGGCGGGAGCTCAATCGCTTGAGCCACATCCACTTCCCAATACAGTTTCATGGTCAATTTTAAAGCTACTTAGCACTCTGCTAGCCTGGATATAAAATTTTCTCAGATGATAACCTTTCTAAAAGGAAAATCTCTTTCTAAAATGGATGATACTTTCTCCTGCCTTCTTCCCTGCCTACTTTCCTAATCTGAGGATACGACCATGACTAAGCTTTTCTCTGAGTGTTCTGGGTTCACAGGGTTCACCTGTTAGCCAATAAACCCAGCAGGCAAAGTTTCAAAGGAGGCAGTTTGATGGAGAGAAAAGCTCTCCAGGTCTGGAATCTGGAGCATCTGTGGTTTAGCAGCAGATGGGCTGTGGGAGTGTGACATCACCGCTCTGGCCTCGTTTCCTGGTTGGAGCCGGGAATATCTGTGATCCACGGATGCCTCTAACAGCTTCTGTATCTCCCTTCCTAGACCGTCTCTCTCCTCCCAGCCATGTGCTTGGGGAGACGTTCCTCAGAGGTCCTTCACTGTAGTTCCTGAGCTCCTGGGAAGTGAGGAGTTGATCTAAAGAAAGGGTAGACAATCCCATGCAGAACTCAATTTTCCCATTATGAAATGGGCCCAGTGAGATGTGCTCCACCTGGTAATGTAAAGTATCCTCAAGCTTGTCACAAGCCTGATGGCTCCAGGGCTAGCTTCTTGGCTGCGAGGTCACCTCAAATACCTCAGACCTGCCCCAACTTGGGATGACCCTTTAGAGAGGAGAGTCTGCGCAGAGGAAGATACTAGTTGGCCATGGAATTGTGCATGGAGGATGCAGATTTCTGGGCCCCTCCTCAACTCCACAGAATTGGACGGTGGAGCCCTGAGGACAAAGCTTTCAAACAAGCACCCCCCCAATCCCAGCTGAGAACTTCTGCCCAAGGTAATGAAAGGGAGTTTAACTCATTGTTTGATTCTGAAAATGTTATTTCTCCTGGGTGCTTGGAACTGTTTGACACTGGGAAGGCACTTTAATCATTGATTATTTACTGGAAGCTGGGACTGGGGTGAGAGGCGGCAAGGAGGAGGGAGAGGAAGGGAGATGAGAACTGAGGGTTTTCTCCCAACTTTCCATACTAAATTCATCTTTTCACTGTTTTGCACAAATAATCCACCTCCTTGCTTCTCTTTTTAGAATGTCCTTTCCTGCTCATCTACTCACTGATTCTAAACCCCATCTTTCCCCTGAATCCCAGATTACTCCCAGATCTTGACTGTCAGAAACTGTCCAGCCCGAGCCCTGTCATTATACAAAGGCAGAGCAGTGCATGCAGAGAAAAGTTGGAGAAGATGGCCGTGATTGCATGGGTGCTTGATTGGAAAGGACGTAGCCAGGGTCCTGCCTGCAAATCTGTGTGGTCTGAATGGATGATTTCATTTAGGTTAAACTGGATTTATCTTGGCTCTCCCTGGAGGTGATTTAGCTCTGATAAGAAACCCTCTTCTAATTGAATCGGCTTCTGAAAAGTTGGCAGAATCGCAGAGATTCAACCTGATTCTTCAAAGGAAAGGGTATGTACGATATGAGAATTTCCTTGAGCTCTTGAAGCAGTGTTTCTATTTGCCAGATAGCATTTATTTATTAATTAAACATTCATTAAAAACTTGTCAGGCCAGGCACTGTCTTTGGTGGTTGTATATGAGAATTACATGATTGACTCATTGCAGATGATCTTTATCATGCTCCACTCCAGAGAAATTAAGATATGATTAGAAAATATTCTTATGGAAATTAATTTATTTTAGGGATGCCAGTTTAATGCATAACAGAATAGATAAAAGCGATAATTATTCATTTTTCACTAAAGATCTATCTTTTTTTATAAGTGTTTTCCATTTAAATCAATCTTTCCCATCTGTCTAAAAGCTATTTTCATGGAAATCTTTCAGAAACAAATTGCACCTTTTTCTGCCCTCTTTAACAAGAGGTTATGATTTTGATTTAAATTTTATTTCACTTGTGCTGAGTTGGAGTGGTAGACAGACAGTCAAATGACCCCATAGCCTGTAGGCTCCCCTTCCCCAATGACCCTACCTCCCCGCCCATCTTTGGGTCTGTTTGGCCCTTTTACTGATTCAATTTCCACTGCTGCCAGCGTGTCACACATTGATGACACACATGCGTCCCTGCTCTGCTGGTCTCACCCAACCTGTCCACTGGTTCCATCTCCCTCCCACCTGTGGCCACACCACAGCCTCCTCAGGTGAGTCCTGCTGCAGTAAGACTCCCTGGCCGCTTTTTGTCCCCACATCCTTCCCCACAACTCCCATGTCCTCCCTCTGTAGCACTCACCCCATGAGCAGCCAGAAAATTCTTGTTAAACTGTTACTCAGATCATTTCATTTTCCTGACTACATACTCAACAGCATACTACAGCACGGGTGATAGTTCCCAGAAGGCCTGTCCCCTCCTTTCTTCCTGAGCTCTGGTTCCTCCTTGTCATTCAGATCAGCCAAAACATGCTTTCCTCTGGGAGACCTTTCAGGAACATCCCCCACCCCATCTCAAGGGAGTGCTCTGTCACAACCTGTCACAACCCTTATTTCAGCTTTCTAAGTAGTACTTGCCCGATGCACTGACTTGATTTCATGGCTCAGGAATGGTTGTCCCTGTAGCCTGGTCATGCCAGGCCCAGCCCCTGAGGCACCCTGCAAGGAACATGGAACTCACAGACCTGAGCAGCCCCTGGAAGCTGAGGAAGATTCAGGTGTCTGAGCAACATTCTTCTACCCCAAAGGCTTAACTCTTTCTGAGCAGTCAGTAAGGCTCTTCCCAGGAGCCTGTGAAGACAAGGCCCACACTGGCCTTGGGGCAGTGGGGCCTCCTACCTCCTTGTCCTGGTGGCAGGCCTCCTGGCTTTCTGCTGAGAGAGTGTTTGGCAGCCATGTTGGTAGCAGCTTCTTCAGTCAGTTGAAAGGTGCTACATGGCAGCAGTTCTGAGGTAAACCAATTTTAGCCTCCCTGGGTTCCCAGATCTCCAAGCTCTGAGAAGGAGTTCGTGGTAGTGTGGAGTTGTATGTAACCCAGAAAAACATGTTCTTAAATTTAATCCATTCCTGTGGGATTGAGCCCCATTGTAAATAGGACCTACCTATGGATCAGGTTACTTCAGTTAAGGTGTGGCCCACCTTAGTCAAGATAGGTCTTACTCCTGTTACTGGAGTTCTTTATCAGCAGAATGAAATTCAGACAGAGAAAGCCACAGAGGGAGCAGCCAGGAGCTGAACATCAACGGAACCCAGAAGAGAAGGGAGAGGCCAGGAGAGCCTGCCGAGTGCCTGGCCATGTGACAACCTGAGGACCAAGGACCACCGGCAGCCAGGTCCAGAATGCCTCAGTCTTTGGGGGAGAAAGCATCACCTTGATTCTGTCTTAATCTGGACTTTTTCCCAGTCTCAAAACCATGAGCCATTAAACACACATTGCTTAAGACGACCCTTTATGTTGTATTTGCTTGAGCAGCCCAGGGAACTAAAATAGGGTATTTTCTAAAACTTCATGAGCCAAGAGAACTTTTTTGCAACCCTCTCAGTGTATCTCAAAGTGCTCTGGTTGTGTGATGCAAACTTTAGTAAGCACAGTTTGTGAAAACTTTACTAAAGTTTACTAACACAAACTTTAGTCAGCACAGATCTTGGCAAGTGGATGGCTGTGCTTCTGAGCTGTCTCCATATCTGGGCAGGTTGAGGAGGCAAGGAGAGATGTCTGGTAGAGTCTGGACCACTGGACTTCCACCTGGGACTTGGCCTTCTGAGCTCTGTGGAACCAGAGTAGCTGCCTCTCATTCCAGGAAAGACACCAGCTCAAATTCCTGCCTGCACCCTGTAGGGATGGTCCATTCCCAGGAACCCACCCTGACATCTGAGGCCCTGGAATCCAGACATACCTGGGGAAATGGCGTCTGACAGTCTTGTGGGATCATCAGTCTCTAGAACAGCTTGTCCACTGGGTTAGTGTCCAGTCAGTGTATGGAGCAGAAAGTTGGGTGGCTATATTGACTCAAGGTCCAAGTTAAGAGATCTCTTCTGTAAGGTCCAAAGAAACACACTGGGACACCCAGGACTTCCACAGGCTAGATGGTGGGAAGTGAGTTTCCAAGTGTTCCAGAAGGAGGTACAAGGAAGTGGGAGAGAGAGGGGTGAATTTGTCATTAGTTTGACATGGAGGAGGACCCAGTCAAATCTGTCTTCATTTTCCCTCCAGCTCTGCAGCCAGAACTGGAACCCAGACTGGAAGGAAGGGTGTGGAATTCAGTTTAGACAAGAGAAGGGGTCTGATGTTATATTTAAGATGGCATCTCAGTGGTTTATAATTTTTCTCCCTCCCTCCCTTCCTTGAAAATGGAGATTTCCCCAGTATCACTAGCTTCTAAGTAAGGAACCCAAAAGCTTTTATATTTAAATTGCTGACCCATCCTTCTAGTTGGATAGAATCACACCTGCTCCATCATAAATCATGTGCCTTCCAAAAAACTTTGCATTGTTCAACAACATCAAAACTTGGTTTTGCAACTCAAGCAAAAAAATATATTGTGCACATGAAGATAAAGGTATTCATCTGTTCTTTTGCCAGGTAATAAAATCCCAAGGACACTTGAAAGTGATGATTCAAAATAGTTTTATTTCCAGATAACTATTTTAAGGTTTTCCCGCAAGATACCACAATTTACTGGGGCTGCCCCTCCCATCTAGGATGCCCCCCGTCCTGTTTTTGAAACAAGGGACAGCAAAGCCCTGGCATCAGCCGGTGGCCCGTCCACCTCATGCCCGCTTTCAGGAGGTCAGTTGAATCTCCCTTACACCATAGGACATTGCCTGCTTTCAACAGCCGCCAAGACATCAGAGGTCTTCCTGCTTGTTCAACACAGAGATAACCGCTCTTCCTGCTTCAGGGTTTTGCCTCACGAAAATCAGTAGTGTTGGCATTCAGGAAAAGAGCCTCCCTTTAAATGACACACACTTAAGATAAATAGCTCAAAGAATGTGGAAAAGTACAAACAAGAGAGTGAAGACTGAGTGTCCCACCATCCACAAGGACGTTGGCATTTATAGGTGACAGAATGGGGGGACATGTCATCGATGATACCCAAGGAGGACAAAAGGCCCCGCATCACGTTTCATTAGCTTGATTTGCTACCAGAAACCTGCAAAACTCACCACCACACAGAAGGCTCAGTTGATATGGATTTTTCCTCTTACTCATCTGCAAGCCACTGTATAGGAAATTAAACATTATTAAAAGATCCCCTCACGCATTTGATGAGTAAGTATTTACTGGGTCGGCTTTGTGCTGCTTCGTGTTCCTCTGGACCTCACCCTGAACGTCCCCTGATTCCATTGCAGCATCTTTGGAAAACATCCCGCCACACATCCTTCAGCCTGGGGCTGAGCCAGCCTGTCTGTCCAGCAGCACCACTCCAGCCTGTCCCCTGTACTGGCCTCTGCTGACCTGTGCCCCCTCCTCAGGGTTCCTCCACGCACACCTACTCTCTCCTTCTTGTCCTTCTTCTCCTGCTTTAGGAAACCAGATATGACAAAGAGGTGATCTGATGACCCTGGGGCTTCATTCTTCCAGCCAGTTTTGCCATTTGCCCTGAGAAATCACACCAGGAGCCCCTCTTTGAGGCAGACCAGTCAAGTCTGGCTCCATCACCTCTGGATGTGGTGGCCACATCCAGGCTTCTAGTGTCACCTCCTCAAAATTTCTCTGATCACCCCACCCAAAATTTTGCCCCCCACCCATCCCTCTCTGGCTTCCTGCCTTCCTACAGCTTTCTACATTGCATTTACCTGGCTGATTTTATATCACAGGTGTCTACTTGCTTGTTGGCTGTCACTCCTCTAGAAGGTAAGCCCCATGAGGGGATCACTTGGTTCTGTCTGTTCATTGCTGCACCCCCCCCCTAACATTTCAGTAGGCACCTGACAAATGTACCTGGGATGGCTTTTCCTTTCAAATAACATTCTTGTAAGCTCCTGGTTACAAGCACAACACGTTAGCACTCATGACATGGATGCTTTCATCTTATCTGGCTGGGGTTCCAAAGAAATCCCAAAAAGCTGATAAAATCAAGTAATATTTAAAGGGAAAAAGCAAACACTAGAAGAACTTTTTTAAAGTCACGTAGTAAACTCAAATTAGGCAATGGAGGGTGTTTTGGTTTTCTAGGCTGCTCAAGCAAATAGAATCTATAAAAATGAAAAGCATGGAAGCCACTTGCCCATCTGGCTCCATCTAGGAATGTTTCCCACACACATCCATGCACGTAGGTATGTGCAGAGATATTCTGAGGAACGTGCTTAAAACAGCATATACTTTACTCAACAACAGTGTTGTGACCAAATAAATCATGGCACAACCACACACAGAAGCCCCATTCTGTGGTGCTAAAAGCATGAGGCAGCTTTGTATTTTTGTTTGATAAGAAAAGCCAAGTGCAGAGTGGTTTTTATAGAACAAATCACAGAGGGAGTTCTTGTTGGTGCTTATACATGCATACATAAGAAATCAGTCCCAGGCTTTATGGCTGAGGAGTTGTGCTTTGTAAATTCTAAAACACCATTTGATTAATTCTTCTAAATTAATTAATCAGAACCCTTCTGTCCTAACATTATCTTGCACCTAATAGTCTTATTTTCTAGTTCACTCCCTATTTCAAATATCCTGCCAGATGTTACGTCAGCCTTCACATTAGTTGACAAAACATCTGTCTTCATTCCTGGTTTATAAAATAAGGTCAAGAAATCAAGAGTGGACCTGTCCATCTCCAGGAATATATGCATAACAGTTTGCATTTTCATTTCTGGAGGAGACGCCCTGGTTGGCAGTTACTCTGAGAACAGTCTCCACAAAATTGGGTGACTGGTTTCCAAAGATGGTGCCAAAGAACCACACCTCCCAGAATTCACGCCTCCATATGGTTCCTGCTCACCTAGAACCTGGGCTGGGTTCTGACTCACTCATGGAAGGTGGTGGAAGTGATGTTGTGCCGGTTCCAGGCCTGCCTTTAAGAGCCTAGGTAGCTTCTGCTTCTTCCCTCTTGAAACACTCACTCTTGGGGACCATGTAAGAGCCAGCTTCTGTGCTGAAGAGACACCATGGAAAGGCACAGCCCATACAGTCAGGGAAAGCAGAAGCCCAGGTCTCTCTCACTGCCATATGGCACGTTCCTTTAACAGACTGGGCTCCTGGGTGGGCTTTTGCCCTGCTAGGTATGGAGGTATGATTTAGCTGTCTATACCATCTTAGAATTATCTTCTCCCTGGAGAGCTGGGATTGTCATGGACAGCTTTGAGTTTAAACTTCAGGGCTTCACACAGCAAGGGACTCATGTCCAGAGGTGGCAAACTGCTCACGACCATAATCTAAGAAAGAGCTTCATGGGAGACCATCCCTGGCCTCTCCATGCCCCTGTTCACCCTCTTCCTTCCAAATATGGGTGTTTCCAATGTAATATCCAAACCTGATGATGACTGTTGACATTTGAAGTAAATTTGCACCTTTTCAATGATGCTTGATATAATACAAACACAAAAACCTGACACTGATTCTCCTTAAATCACGGCAAATCTCTTTCAAACGCCAGCCTGAGTAAATTGAATTGATAGGTAAACAGATGGCTTTAAAAAAATAAATCTTTGCTGAAATCACAATGAGGCTATGTAGGAAAGAGCCACAAATACTCCACCCTCCATCCACAGAGAGGGAAAAGGTCAGGGAAGGCCAAAGGCATCAGTTCCTGGTCAGTGCAGTCATCGCCCGTGTCTCTAAACTGTGCAGCCCAGGAACAGCAGACCCTGAGGCCCAGGCTGCTTGGACATTGCCACTGGCAAGCCCCAGCCCTGGGGCCCTCTCTGTAGTCATTCTTCCTGAGCTGGGCAGGGCTTTGCTCCACCTTTGACCTTACCTATCGACTTCCCAGTTCCTGAAATTGTTAGGAAAACCCCTTTGGAAATCTGAGAATGGCTGGGTCTCCTGTTGCTGCTGCTTGTGGCTTGTGGCTGGCCTGACTGGCCTGGCCAGAACTTGGTGATCCTCAAATTCAACCCCTACAGGGGCCAGCTGGGGGGTGGGACTATGTAGGGAGCTAGATTCTCCCTCCTTCTGCTGGCTCAGGGTCCCTGGAATATTAACACAAGCCCCGGCTCTACAGCTATAAATGGGTCTTGCATTTTTGGCCCTCAGCCCTCCAAAGGGAAACAATGAGGCAGAGGATGCCTTCACCTTGTTAGAAACTTCCCTCTCCATTTTTTTTCAATATGAAACCCAGAAATTCCTTGTCATTATCAATATATTCCAGACCTTCTGAGAAACATAGGCTATAGACAATCTAAAATGGAGTCAGTAATATGAACCCCAAGATCCTAAGCTCCAGGGGGACCATTAACATCAGTGCAGGGTGTTTATCAGGCCAAAAGATATTGGAGTTTGATTCCAGCCTACAGGATAGTCTTAAAGGAATCCATGTGACTGGAAGGTTAAAGTGAAATAGACTGAAAATAGCAAATGTGGGTGTATTAGTCAGCCAAAGGGGTGCTGATGCAAAGTACCAGAAATCTGTTGGATTTTATAAAGGGTATTTATTTGGAGTAGAAATTTGTAGTTACAAGGCCCTAAAGAGTCCAATTCAAGGTTACTTCCTCACCAAAGTCTGTTGCCACATGTTGAAATAAGATGGCAGGTATTTCTGTGAGAGTTCAGCCTTCATCTTTCCTCTTAAGTCTCCATGGTCCCAGCTCCTTCTGATCTCAGCTGTAGGCTAGAGGGCTCATTTCTTTCTGGGCTCAGCTGCTCTGGTCTCTTCACAAAGTCAGCTGTAAACTATCAGGCAAATGGCTCCTCTTTCTTCCCGGGGCTGCAGGATCCTCTTCCATGTCTATGGAGCTCCCTTCCTCTTTTCTCACATATATGCTTCTGTGTGTCTTCTTGACTGAATGTCTGTTTAGACAGCCCACAAAGGGGGCGGGGACTCAAACTGAGTCACCCTAACGATGTGGTCTAATCAAAGCCCTAATCTTAATATTATTTAATCAAAGGCATTTCAGGTGATTCTACTACGATCAAAGGGTATCACACTCAGATAAACAGACCAGTTTGCAAACATAATCTCTCTTTTTGGAATTCATAAATAATCTCAAACTGCTACAGTGGGTGAGGAAATGGAGCAACTGGAACTTTCCCCTGATGCTGGTGACAGTATAAAATAGTACAGCCACTGCAGACATGTGTTTTTATAAAGCTAAATCTACATCTGCTCATGATCCAGCAATTTCCATTTTGAGCATTTACCCAACAGAAAGGAAACATATGTCCAGAAAAATATTTGTACAGTAATGTTTATAGGAGCTTTATTCATAATCAGCAAAACTGGAAACAATTCAAATGTCCACCAACAAGAGACTGGACACAAATTTATGATATGTTCATTCATCCAATGGAACACTACTCAGCAATAAAATTGAACTGAAGTCTGACCCCAGAGCACGAATGAATCTCACCATTACAGTGTGGAGTTAAAGAAGTCATGGACAAAAGAGGGCACATGGCATGATTCCATTTAGGTGAAATCTAATTCAGGCAAAACAAGTTGGTTGTGCTGGACATCAGATCTGTGCTTACTTGTGGAGAGGGGTCAGGGGGGTTGGCTGCAAGGGTAGGAGGGAACTTTTGGGAGTGAAGGAAATGTTCCCTATCTGTTTGGAGATGATGGTTACAAACTGTACACTAAATTTCTGTGCATTTTAATATATGTATATTATGTCACAATAAAGTTGATTTTTAAAAAATAGCCACATCATTTGCTCTGATTCTAGTCCAAACCAGAGATTTTCTAAAGAACAAAACTAGTTCTCCAGCACCTAATAATTGGAGGAGGAGTGTCTAGTGGAGTGTTGGGAAGTAATGGGTGATGAATGGCCTTTCAGAAAACAGAAGGGATGATAAAAACATATGAGAAGCTAGCACCTATCAGCTCTCATGTGCTGATGCCATGCAAAGGATTGTACCTACAATTCAGTCACTCGATTGTTAAAATAATTTAGGATAGTACTCTTATCCCACATCACAAATGAGGCGCTAAGGTACAAGGTGACCACACAACCAGACTAACTCCATCATCTGTGTGGTCATTGTTTAGAAACTATCAAAAAATTCAAGATGGCGGCAATAGAACCTTAATCTCAGGCCCTTCTGAGCGCTGGCTCCTGGCACTGCACAGGTTGCCCGCCCGCCAAGCTACCCTCACAATCGTTCATTCACTTGACGTATATTTACTGAGTTGATGCTAGTGGTGGGTGCCGAGTTCGGTGTTGATACCTCACGGCACCAGCACTCCCTGCTCCTAATGACCTTGACCTGTGGTGAGGCTTGCTGAACCTGGAATCTCCCCGTAGGGGCCACTGGGCCTCTCCTACCTCCTTCCCTGTGGGATGGGGTCCAGAGGGAAAACAGTTTATGGGCAGGCAGTGCCCCACTGGTTCAGCAGCAGCCAATTTACACTTTGAAAAAAAAGATTTCTGGTCCTCTTGGGAAGTAGAGTAGGAATTGCTTTGCTGGCCATTAGGGTCTCTTCTTTCCTTTCCTGAGTGTGCAGAGTAAGTGCTTAATAAATGCTATTCTTGAGGCTACCTATTGGGGTGGGGGATGGAGAGGGATGGTGAGCTGTGGTGTTGGCCCTGGGTCGGAGTTCTTTCGTTTTCGTTCTTCTGTTCCTAAATGAGCAATTCACCAACCCAGTTCCTCTACCCTGGGAAAGACAAGCCTATGGCTCTACGGGCTCCTGTGAGGGCTAAATGGGAAGATTATGTCGTGGACTCGGTTGCACAGTTCCTGGACCTGGACACGAGGCCCCCCCACCGCTGCTTTTCTTTTAACTTTATGCTTAGCGTTACTAGGACCCACAGTCAAAACAGAAAAAATCCATGCCGAAGTTGACTTGTATGTATTGGGCTGTTTTTCTTGGGTGTGGGGAAAAAAGATAAGAACCAGGAAATTAAATAGTGCATGATCCACCAGAGCAGAAAATAATCAGAATAATTATGTTGACAACGTAATGACATGAAACCGAGCTTTACCAGACAAAGGAGGAGGGCAGTGGTAAAATTACCTGCTGCTTGTCTAAGAGGTCATTGGGCGGCTCCAGCTGAAGTTCTTGGTTCTTGGTTGGCCTGAGCCGTCATTTCATGTGCTGAGGGAAGTGCTGGCCACGCTCCCACCTTGTGGTCAGATTATTGAGAGGGTTCATGCATTGTAAGATCAATTTAAACTCGTGGGCGCCACATAAGCCAAACAAATATGACAACTACTAACTGTGGGAAACATGGTTGGTGTTCATTTGGCTGAATTCTTCAATTACAACAGAAAAAATGCTGATTCATGGAAAAATGTAATTGGAATGTTCTCTGGTGGCCTCAAGGAATGCCTGAAAGAGGTAATAATTGCCCAATAGCAACAAACACTGGGAGAGGCTTTGCCAGGCCTCTCCAGGTCCCAGACATCTGGATTAATTAGGGGAGAATCAGGGCACTTAGATGGTTTCAGCTACCAAGCGACCAGCATGGAGCAGGTCACATTTGTTGACCAAACATGACATTGGGAAGCCCCATTTTCCTAAACTGAGTTTCTCAGAACACTAATGTCCTATAAGATATTGATTGGTATTACTTAAAACAGAAAAAAAAGAAAGATTCCACGCCATGGTCCATTGAGATTGAAAACACTAAAGTTTAACAGATTGTTTTATTTAGAAATTCTGGGTGCCTTTAAAAATTTTTTTTTGTATTTATCAAAATGCATACCATATTTTTATTTATTTATTTATTTTTTGACTTGCAAATATCTTTTTAAAATATATTTAAATTTTTTTTTAAAAAGATACTTAGAATATATAAATGTTACACAAAAAATTATAAGGATTCCCATATGCCAATTCTGGCTGCCTTTGATATGCTAATAGGTGTTTTGTTTGTCCTTAAACTTTTCATTTTAAAATAATTTCACACTTACAGGACAGTTGCAAAAATAATAGAAAGCCATACAGAGAACCTCGATATATCCCTTCTCCTCCTGCCCAGATACCCACTTATACCAATTTTAACATTTTGCCCTAATAAGTGTTTTGAGTCACCAAGAGTGAGCTGAGTACACAGCACACTCAAACTTAGTTGACAAAATGTTCAAGCATATTTTGTTTCTTTTTAAAAAATGTTTAATATCTATTAACTTAATATGGAAAATAAGTGATCCAAGGACAAGAGCTTGCCAAATACAACTTGACAGAAGCTAAAGATAGTTGAATATTTTACACTTCATTGTAAAGTTGGGAAGGCTGATTTATTTTGCTCCATTCAAAGCCTTGGCATGGAAATAGGAGTGAAAGGACATTTTATTTGCTTTTACATCTTTTGACTTCTCTAATACCCAATTTCAAGTCCACATATTTTTTAGCCTGTGAAGTGTGATGTTGGGTATGTTGGATGACACAGGGACAGGGTCTCCTGTGAATTTTGTGCTCAGTTCTTCTGCTATCCTGGTGTTTTGGGGAAACTGTGCCACAAGTAAGCCAAAACATTCGATAAGCAAGAGGAACAATTTGGATTTGTAAGTTTGGCTAACAATTCGCCTTCCTAACTGTGTTTCATTTAGGCTATTTGCTCCAATCGCCTGGGTGTGACTGAAGGCCGTTATGACACGGAATGACCAGCAGCTGCCCAGGGGCTCAAGAACCTGCCTTGTCCCTACATCTGCACTGCATCTCCATAAGTTGGACAGGTGTAGGCTCAGGGCACGCGTCTTCATTTGGGGGCCTGGATAAGCCACCCCTGAGATAAGGATCTGGATGCCAGCAGCTTGTTTGGGACATGATCTCAGGAAGTACCAGTAGGGAAGTGGGAGGATGAGATGGAGATGACAAAGCATGCTTCCGTGAGCAGGTGACTGCTGTGGGCAGTCCTATGGGGGTTCAGTCCTATGGGGGCCCTTCTGGGAGACTGTTGGGACATGCCCTTCCAGAGTGCGAAAAGGTGGGGTATCTGTCCTCCAAGCTTCGTCTCTCATTGACTGAGGGCTCTTCCCTGGGATGTTAACTTCTAGTTTCTGTGGACCACCAGCCAGAGGAATCCTCTTGGAGGAAGGACACAGGGGAGATGTTTGCACTAAGAAGCCCACAGTGTTTTAGTGAATGCAGAGTACCAAGTGATTGTGGATGGGACCTAGAATGGGTGATGGTCTCCCCGGTGACACTCAGATCCAGCATTTTCAGGTCCCACAACTTCTTGGCCAAGGTCATTCTGAGAGTGACTTCCAGCCATGTGAATCCCTCCTGTCCATGCTGCAGCTTCAGCATCACCCAAAACACCTCCCAAGAGGCTTCCCTGCTTCCAAACGTCTCTGAATTTCTGCTCCTGCCTTCCAGGCTTCCACCTGCCTTTTCAATCCAGCTCCAAACCCTCCCCAACCTTGGAAAGCCTGCAGTGCCCCATCTCTCCACAAAGTCTTGCTCTCTGCGCCAGCCTTCGGTGGTCTCCTCTGCCACGGGGCCTAGAGAGGGGTCACAAAAGTGTGTTCTCTTTCTAGGGAGCCTGTCCACATCTAGAGGGCAGGAATCAAGTGCTGAGCCACCCACTGCCTTCTGTGGCACCCTCCTGGCCCTCCCAGAGGGGGGGGGGGGGCTGCAATTGGGCCTCTGGTCTGTGCAACGAGGCAGACCCCTACTGGCAGACCCCAATCTGTGGAGGCCTCCTGCTCAGGTGCTGACCATCACAACCAGGGAACACTCTGAAATGTCTGATACACAAGTACAACCATTTCTATGATCAGATCTGTTGGATCAGAAGAGTTTGTCAAATTGGGGGAGTGGATGTGGCTCAAGTCGTCGAATGCTGCTGGTCTCCCACATGGGAGGTCCTGGGTTTGGTTCCTGGTACCTTCTGAAAAAAACAAAAAACAAACAACAAGTAAAACAAGTGAAAAAAAAAAAACCAACTCAGGGAAGCTGAGGTGGCTCAGTGGTTGAGCACTGGCTTCCCACACACGAGGTTTCGGGTTCAATCCCCTGCCCCCTTTTAGCCTTTTTTTTTTTTGAATATTGTAATGTACTTCTGGAATTCAGAGTGGAATGTAGCCATTTGGCAATTTGATGTAATTATGAATTCCAAAAATATAATTGGATCATGCTTGTAAACTGATCTGTTAATCTGGGCATGATTAATTAACAATTAGGGTGTTGACTGGGCCACTGTCAGTTGGGCGTTGAGCCCCACCCCTTGGTGGGTGGGGGAATCGAATATAAAAGACAAGGCAAATGACAGAGGGAGCAGTTTTGAGTAGCAGTTTTTGAGAAGCAGTTTTGATGTTGGAGTTTTGATGTTAGAGAGAAGGCCCCAGGAGAAGAGAAGTGAGCCATTCGCCTGATAGTTACAGCTGACCTTGTGGAGGAACCAGAGGAGCTAAGCGCAGAGATAAACGCAGCCCTGGGAAGAGAGGAACCCAAGAAGCCTGAACCCTGGCAAACGTCAGCAGCTGTCTTGCTCCAACACGTGGCAATGGACTGTGGTGAGAGAAGAAACTTAACGCTTTATGGCCTGGTAACTGTGGACTCCTACCCCAAATAATTACCCTTTATAAAGACCAACCCATTTTTCACATTAGCACCCCTTTGGCTGACTAATACACCCTGGTACCTCAAAAACAACAACAACAACAACAACAAAAGAGTTTGTCAAATTGCTATAAAGTTTGTCAATGCCTGCTCTCCTTTCTATGCTGACCTTGTTACACTAACGAGTAGCGTGCAGACCAGCACTGGGCTGTGGACCACCCTTTGAGGAGCGTTGGTTTAGAACAAACTCCGGAGTTGGGCAGAGCTGGGTTTCCATTTCACTTTCAAATTGGGTGAAGTTTTTTATTTTATTTTTTTATTTTAGAGGAAAATTACTTAAAATCTCTGAACATCAACTCATTTCTGCCCCAAGCATCATCAAACAAATTGGCCCTCGGGTGACATACAGAATCAGCCTAGGTGTCCTCACCAGGGTCACCAATCAGCTGCTGTGGTTGACTTCATCAAAAAGCCACAGCAAAGCAGCAGCATTCCTGGGCAGCTGGGAATGGCTTCAGATGGTTCCCCTACCAAAGGCTGGGTCCTGGTGTTGTGGACTCTGCAGCAGTCCAGCCGGGGGAGGCTGGGGCCTGTGAGGCGGGCAGCCAATCCATCAGACCCACGGCTTCTATTACACATTTGCTTCCAGCTCTGAAGCTCCAGGAGCTAAAGGCCTCTGGAGAGCATGGGGACTGTGGTCACTCAGGTCATCTGAGGGAGGCCTGAGCCCAGAGACGCAAGATACCAGAAGATGTCAAAGCCCTGCATCTAGGACCTTGCAAAGGGAGATAAAAATAACTCTTGTCTCTTGAGTGGCCACAGTGCAGATAAGGGGTGATCAGCCGGCAGATTCTGGAGCTCACAGTCCCAGGAAAGTGGAAATTTGCTCTCACTTAGAGGATGCATCTGGGGCACTTGGAAAGAAGCCATCTCTGGTGACATGTCAAAGGAGCATCTCTGTACAGATACACCAGTTAACAAAAGTCCCTAGTGAGCCCACTCATTGGATGGAAACAAAAAAATAGGCAAACCACAGATAAACAGAATGATATTTCTGAAGCAAAATTGTGGTTTCTTAGATTTGGGGCAAGTTTCTTTTGTATTTATTTCTTAATTTGCTGATTCATCAAGTCAACCCTATTATTTCCCAAGACAAGGAGAGGGCTGGAGAGATGGAGAAGGAGTGGCCAGGAAGGAGGTTGGAGAAAGGGTGAGGGAGAAGATGGAGGTCTCCCGGTTGCTTGTGCTGGGATTTGGAAGAAAATGGGGCCTAGCAGTGTCCATGTCTACGGCGATATGGGAATGAAGTCATGGGGGAGGGTACCGAAAAGAGAATGTGCCCAGAGGTTGCCCCCCAAGTTTTAGGTCATGGGACTTATTTATTCAATCAACAAATGTTACTGAGTGCCAACTTCATCCCAGTCACCGGGCCCACTACCCAGTATGGACTCGGGAAGGAAACAGACCCAAGAATGCCCTGCCTGTGGCTGGGGCACTTAAGGGTGGCCCACCTCAGTGCTTCCTTCTCCCCACTAAGTATGTGCATTGGGTCTATTGGGAGGTGTGGGAAAGCCTTGGGGAAGCTTCTCTTCCCAGCAGCAGTCACTACTAAGCATTGGCTGCATGTCAGGGCCTCTCCTAAGAGAGGTGACATTGAAAGGATGGAACCCTGTCCTTGGGAGCCGCAACCCCAGGGCTCCCAGCAGCCCAGAGACCAGGACAGATGCACTATTTTGCTCTTGGCCCAGTGCTGTGCCCGTAGATTGTGTTAGCTTGGGGTGTCCCCAAAGTAGACTCTGAAAAGCACAGCAGGGAAGGGAAGGAAGAGAAGAAAAGTGAGCTTCTGAGTGGGTGACCACTTGGCCTGATCCCTGGACCCCTCTGGGGAATGGGGTAGAATGTGCCTCAGCTCATCTTGGAAGGAAGGGGAGCTGGGGAATTTATCTACTGATTTGAGGGTGTTTCCAGGGGGTGTTGAGCATCCCCTCTTCCTAACCTGCCCTGCCAGGGGCTTACAAGGTATTGCCACTGTGGAGGAGAAAACACTGGAGGAGAAAACCCTGTGGCAGATACACAAGGACATCTGAGGTGGCAGCTCTGTGCTGTCACCAGCACCCCGTCACTGTGATGGGCAACCTCGAGGGGGTGGGAGCCATGGTGGGGCAGGGACAGCAATGCTGGGAGCTCAGGAGCACACGAGGCTGAGGGTGCCCAAGCTCTTCACAAGCCAGCAGGAGAATCTGCTGTTGTCACAAGACAACTGGTAACTGTGCTCAGGTTTGGGGATGGGGGAAGGGAGTGTAACTCAGGGCTTTTTTAACCAAAATATAACTCATTCATGGTTCTACCTTTTTCCCAACATGTAATGAGCACCCACCATCTGTGGGGAGCTTGCTGGGTGCTGGGGATAGAGCACTGGGCCTGACGGAATTTCCATTCCAGGTTGGGGTAGACAATAAACATGAAATGATGGCTTCTGAAGGCTAACAAAGGAGCCTGGGGTAGAAGGTGAGGGCCAGGCTCTGCCGAAGTCAAAGAGCCATGTGTCTGGGAGAAGTACGTGGGGCAGGGCAGGCGGGAGACGGCAGGGCAGAACCCACGCAGGATCTAGAGACAGCGAGGGGACCATGTGCTGGGATCAGGGGGCTGGGGGAAGGTAGGAAGCTGGATCTGCACTTGGCTGATGGAGGCTATCAGAAAGATCCAGGACTTTGTTCCCATGTGAGGGGACCCAGCAGAAGCTGGAAGCCTGGAGTGTCATCACCCAATATACGCTTTGAAAGTAGTACTCCGGAGGCTGCTGGAGGAATCCACAACATAGGGGCAAGAGGGACCTGTTAGCAGCCTATGGCGCTGAGAGAGGCGGAAGAGGCTGGGCAGGGTGACAGCTAAGGAAGTGGCCAGAAGTGGTTGTTTGCGGATTTGCCGATGGGTTGGATGTGGTGAGAGGGAGAAAGTAAGTGAATGGGGGTGCTTTTCATGGAGATGGGGACCCCGGTGAGAGAAGCAGGCCTGGGGTGACAAAAAGAGGGTGGAGACTGGCCCGGCTGAGTTGAGACATCCACAAGGTATCAAAGTAAGGCCATTTCTCTGGGGACCTGGCACCCAGGGACGCATCGAATCTCCTTTGTCATCAGATGCAAAGTCCTGGAGGACATGCGGGGATGGATGCTCAGTGGGATCTGGTGGTGGAGATCCATGAGAAGGCTGGGGCCTCAGCACCTACTGCTAGGACAGGGGGTGGCACCGTGGAGCAGGGGCTGGTGGTCAGACCCCACGGGGCACCATGGAGTGGGTGGAGCTGAATGGGGCATGCCCAGGGCATGAGTGCAAAGGCATGGGGTCTCACCCGTCATGCTGGGCGTGCAGATTCTTTTCCTGATAAGTTTGTACAGTCCGAGGGCTTTGACTAATGGCCTTTGTCACTGGCTGTATACTGGGCAAGGAGTCCCCTTTATTGTTTCAGGCTCAGGAAGGAAGACGTGTTATTTTACCGAGGCGCTTGCTGCTGGCGGGCTCCTGGTTTATTTATCTGCCCACTTGGTTCTCCTCCTGCCGCCCAGGAGCGGGGTGTGACGACGCGCTGGCTTCCTGTCTCTGGTCTTGCCCTGCTCCTACTCCTAAGGCTGATGGGAGGCCGTGGCCGGGAAGCGGGTGCTGGGTCAGCCTCATCCACGAGGCACTCCAGTGGGAAGACCCAGCAGAGCTTTGGGACGAAATGAGGGTGTGAGTGAGTGCGACCATCCCCCTGTTTTTAGGAGAAACAGCCAGTACATCTCCCCAGGAGGAAGGGAGAGCCCAGAGGGCAGCGGCAGAGCAAACAAATGCAGCCTCCCCTAGCTCTTGCCCTCGCCTCATTTACAGATGAGAAGTTGAGGTCCAAAAAGAGGAATCACCTCATGCAGGGCTGTGCCTGCGGATGGACGGCCTGACGGGCTGGTCCCTGAAGCCGCGGCTGTGGCCTCCTGGAGGTTGCATCATCTCATCCCCGGAGCCGCCCCTGAGTGGAATCAGCCTCTCCTGCTTCCTCCTCTGCTCCCTCATCCTTCTCAGCCTCATCTGTTTCCCAGGTCCAGGCTGGCATCTTCCCCACTGGTCCCCTGGGCAACAGATCTTGGTCCCATGCCTCTTGTGGGAGGGGACAATCCAGAGGGGTCTGGGACCCACACATAAGCCCTCTGCCCAGGATTGCATTGACCTGTCTCCTAGGACAGGATCACGTGGGTTGACTCCTTTCCTGGGGCATCTTCGAGTAAAACTCGTGCCCTAGCAGATGGTGGCCTGAGGGCACATCCTTTCCCCTTTCGCCCTGACCACGTGAAAACTTTCCCTGGAGACAGCCTGGCTAAGGTATGTTTTGTGGCATCTGGTCCACTCCTGCTGGTGTATCTGTTCCGGGGAGGGGTGTGGGAGGGTGTCCTTCCTCTCTGGCAAAAGAAGGGTGCACATATACCCTCTCTCTGCTTTGGCCGGGGCGGGGGTGATGCCCACTACTGAAGCTGACCTCATCTCTTCTCTGTGTGCATAAATGTGATTCCATCAGCGCCTGGGTGAGTCACGCCTTTGCTGGCGGCCTCCACACCTGCAAAGTGTGGAGTAGGTCGGGAGCCCAGGACTGTCATTCCTGGAGACAGGAATCCACATGCTCTTTGGTGCCCTCCAGGAGGTGGTACCCCCTGCCTTGGAGGCGAACAACTTTGCCCTGGTCTGGGCCACCCACCACTTCCCTGGAAAGGACCCCAGAAGACCATTAGGCTCAGCTTGGCTTAAGGGCTGTACGGGTAACATGAATGTGTGGGTATTGGTTTTATTTTAAATTTAAACTTTGTGGCTTTTCAGATCCTCTGAGAAGCAGACACCAAGACAGGTTTAGGCATTTGTTGGGGAGTTGCCTGTGAAGAAGAAAGAGAAGGGAACAGAGAAGATGGGGAGCACACAGGGATTCTGACTGATAAGAAGGTGAAGGGAAGGAAGGGGACTGGGAAGGAAGAGCCTCAGACTGCCAAGCAGTTCTGAGAAAGTCTTGGCCAGATGCTCAGGGATCCTTGAGCCAAGTCACCCATTGGAGGAGTCCCAGTCACCCAGAAATGAGCCTGATGGGGTGTCCTGTCATCTTGCTCACCACCTGGGAACAGCCCTCTTGGGAACTATGTTCTTGGTGCAGACTTGGTGGTGGGTCTGGGAGTGGCTATCAGGTGTACTCCCTTCAGCAAGACGTCTGAGTGGAGCCTTTTCATGGCCATCCAGCTTCCTTCTGCAATCCTGTGACAGGGAGTGTCTTAGTTTGCCAAGGGGTTGCTGAAGCAAGGTACCAGAAATGTCTTGACTTTTATTATGAAAATCTTGTTAGGAAAGACCTTACAGTTCCAAGGCTGTGAAGTGTCCAAATCAAGGCACCATCAGAGATGATTCCTCAACAAAGTCAGCTGCTGGTGATCCTGGTGTCCTGCCACGTGGTGAAGCAAGACAGTGGATGGTCTATGCCCAGGTTCCTCCCTTCCCCTCTGGGCTCATGGTCTCTTCAGCCTTGAGCTGCTCTGTGAGCCCAGCCTCTTGAGGGCTTCATGCTTCAGCTTCAGCTGCTAGTGATCCTTAAGTCCTCTCTCCCATATGGCTGGGTCAAAATGGCAGAGCTCCCTTTTTCTATGTATCTCTTTCTCTGAGACTGTGATTTTTAAAGGCCCAGCAAGAGGGTGGAGACCCAACATGTGTCATGCCTCACTGGTGTAGTCCAATCAAAGTAATCTAATCAAATGATCTAATCAAGATCCCTTAACAGAATCTAATGCAATCAAAGGGTCTTCCAACCACAGGGATGGATTAGTCAAAAACAATCTCATTTTGGGATTCACCAAATTCAAACTGTCACAGGGAGGAAGCTAGGGACTGTGCCTGCCCACCCAAGGGCAGAGAGACCTCCTTAAACCTGCTTTGGCTAAGTCACTACCCTGCTCAGCCACCACTGATGGGTAGGTCCCTTCATATAAGGGTGTAGTCCTAACTCACTTGGTGTTTGGGGCTTCCTGCAGACTTGCTCTGCCTGTCTTTGGTTGTCTGCCAAGGCTGTTGTCACAGACACCACAGACTGGTTAGCTTCAACCACAGGAAGGCGTTGTGCACCGTTTTGGAGGCTAGAAGTCCAACATTAAGGTGGTGGCAAGATCATGCCTTCTCTGAAGTCCATAGCATTCGGGTGGAGGGGGGGTGGCTTGTGGACAACCAAACTTTGCCTCCATCACTTGGCCATCTGTCTCCTTTTGTCTCTTCCTGTGGCTTAACGCCTGTGTCCCAATTTCTTCAGCTTATAAGGATGCCAGTAACATAGATGAAAGCCCATACTGGTTCAATTTGGCCTCATTTTGATAGATTCTTTGAACATCCTATTAACCCATGAATCTACACCTTCACCCATAATGATGTCTTCAAAGCTCAAATGGGTTCACATCCACAGGACAGGGGTGGAGACCTGAGCATGTCTTGTGGAGGACATGGTCCATTCCCCAAAACCCTTCTGGTACATTTGCCGTTCTCCCTCATGTCATTTCTTTCTTCCAACTGGGCCGACTCCTCGTGTCAGCGGAATGAGCATCTCTAAGTCCTGCGGCCATACTTCTAGACTTCACTGGAACTGTAGCCCCTGAAGCCCAACACCCTGGTTCCTGTCCAGTGCCCCCTTCAACTTCCACAGAACTGTCTTACTTGCCCCCAGCCCCAGCCCTTGAGGCATCCCCCCTTCTCTCAGTTTTGGGAGTGCTCTGTCTTCTGTCCTACACACTTGTTCTGCAGCATGTGCTGCCTCCACCAACACCACCTCCATGTCTGGACAATGACTTGACTGGAGAAGGGATGGCTGCTCTCTTGGACAGGTCTCCAGCAAGGTCTCAGAGGGGAGCTTACCTGGCCCTGGCCTCAAGGCTCAGAAATCTGGTTCTGCAAAAAAACCCTCCATCCTGGACTTCTCTTTCCAGGGAACCTTGTCTTGCACAGTGTAACAAGCCACTCCGAAATGAAGTGGCCTATGGTCACTTTGATTTTATAATATTGCACAGGTTTGTGGATCAGAGATTCAAGTGGACATGGCTAAGCAAGCCTTCCAGTCCATGTGGTGTGAACAGAGGGTGACTAGGCTGGAGAGTGCAAGGTAGTTTCACATATGGCTATGAATACTATAGGGAGAGCTGGACGGCTAAGCTCAAGGGGCACTGGTGGCAGGGGTGCCTCCAGAAGACCCCTCCAGGACGGCCACTGCCGTGTGGCTGACCTTGCATGGAGCAGCTCAGGGCTCTGAGAGGCCCAGGTAGAAGCCTTCTTGTGACCTCACCTCTGAAGTTCCAGATCCTCCCCTCAGCCACACTCTCCTGGTCAAGCAAATGTCCAGGGCCCGCCCAGACTCCAGGGGAGGAGAATTAAACCCTGGCCCTCAGCGAAAAGCAGATCCAGGGACTTCCCTTCATCTGTAATTGGCCTACCTTGCCTCACTGAACTCAGCAGAAGGATAAATTAAGAAGAATGCAAATTTGTTCATTCACACCATTGACACTGCCCCAGACACCAGATGCCTCAGGTTCCTTATGGACATATCTTTAGGGGAACCACATGCTTATGAGATGAGCATTGGGGTTGATGGCTGTGGGGCTCCACTGGCTTCACTGCCTCCCTCTCACTGAACACTGGGTTTACCTTTGGAACCAGATCATTAGAGACCCATGAGAGACCCACGACTCCTTCCCTGCTTCTATCCTCACATTTGGGATGGCCAGAAAGATGAGCATGTTAAAAATGCGTCTGATCAACCTTCCTCCCCCATGGTAGCTATGCCAACCTTCACCTCTATTTTCCCTCCTCTCTAGTGGTGAGAGACACCAGGCATGTTCCTGCCCTCCAGTATCTCATTCCATGCCACCTGATGCCTGAGAGAGCAGGGCCAGGCCTGCTGAGCCCCAGGGTGCTTGATCTCTTATGGCATGTGTGGGTGGTAAGCGCCCATGTGTGTGTATATGGTAGCCTACACGCAAGCATGGTAGGCTCATGTGTGTGTGTGTGTGTGTGTGTGTGGTAGGTGCTCACATGTGTATGTGTGGTAGGCACTCGTGGCTGTGCATTTGGTAGGTGCCGATGTGCATGCGTGTGGGAAGGACCCACATACGTGCGTGTGGGAAGCACCCACATGTTTGCATGTGGTAGGCACTGCCTATCTGTGTCTCTCCTGGACGTCTAACTAGAGGAGCTCTGTGGTGGGCTTCTGAGGGGCAGCAAAGGAAACACTCCCCCAGGGAAGGTAATCTTCCTCTATTTCCTTTCCAGAATATCTGGGGGCTTTCCAGAAACAGGCCTGTGAGCACCCACAGGCACACTCATGTGGGTTGAGACTGCCAGACTCTGCAAAGTCTCATCCTGGAAGGATATAAAGTGTCTGCGGCCATTTCCAGAAGCCAGGATTTTGTTTGTTTCACTTTAGTATTTCCGGCCACCAACGTACTCCTTGTTTCTTAGGGCTGGAATCCCTGAAAACTACTTGTCCTTGTGAACAGGGCCTGCCTCTAAGGAGGAACACCTGCTTCCTTTCTGCAGCTGTCCTCAGGGAAGGGTGGGGGGACATCATCAAGCGTCGTTGCCCATCTGACCTCCTACACAGAGTGTGACTCCTTCCAAAGTGCTGCAGGGCCAGGGAACAGCCTGGGGAAGATCTGGGAGACCCCAGCCCCATCACCCAGACCTCCCTGGGCCTTGCTTTCAAACTAGAACCCGAGTGAGCTTTAAGGCTGGTAGCTGGATTCCAAAAGGTGGTGGGACCCTCTGGCCAGGGCTCACCAGCTCTGCCTGGCATGTTCTGCACCTCCACTGTCATGAGCAGAGTCAGTGGAATATGGGCCCAGAAGCTCCAGCCAGAGACCCTTCCTTCAGGCTCCGGGCAGGGCAGGTTCAGAAGGACAGAGGTTGAGGCGGTTCCAGCTGCTGAGCCTTCATTCCTAGCAATTGCCCCTATTTCAAGTGGTTGCATCTAGACCCGAGGAGGGTGTTTTGAACTCAGTAAAGGATTCTTGTCATAGCTCATCTCTCTGTGGTTAATCCAATGGGCCCACCCTTGGTTTCCTTGGGAGGCTGGGTACCAGCTTTCCACTGAGTTTCTATGGACTTTGTAGGCAGGGGCAGTCCCAGAACATGAGAAAACCATTATTTAGCTCAGCCTGGAGAGAGAGGTACACTGTGGGAATTGGGGGTTCCAGAGCTGGACGTAAGGTTTCAAAACCTTGACGAAGAGCTGAACTCAGGCAGGACTAATTCTGGAGATGTGTTCCTCCAGGAAACCTGAGGGTGGACGTTGGGCCCCAGCACTCTCACTGTGAACCCCAGAAAGAAAGAGTCCTGTTGGAGTAGGAAAGAGGGGAGGCCAGAAGAAGAAGGACAAATGAGAAAACCTGTAGGCTGAGGTTTCAAAGCAGGAACCCTCTGGTTTTACCTCCCAGGGAGAGGTTTCCATTTGGGTTCTTAATGCTTTCATTTGGATTGTTTTCTGTTGTGTGGGAGCATGTGCACCTGCCCACACTGCTCCCAGACTCCTTCCTGCCTCTTACCTGGTAATGACACTTGTCTGGGTCCAGTGGCTGATGTTGAGTCTCAGCTCCTGCTTTCCCAAGCCCCACTTAGGGGCAGATTCTGAGGCCCAGCAGGGCAGGTCCATCCATGGAGAAGTGGGACTTGTGTCAGTGCCAGAGGCCATCGTGACCAGCAGGTGACATAAAAGAGAAACTCACCAGGGGAAACATACTAGAGCTTACTGGGGACTTTGGTGACCAGAAGAAAACATGCTCTCACCTAAAAGGGAGACTCATCAACATTTTAAAAATAAGTAAATCAATCTTCCAGAGGACCAGGTAAAGCCCATTTTTAGGTGAAGATGGCTAAAGTCTTTGAGAAATACAACCGAGATGGTTCAAGATTTCCTCTCCTTCCTCAGATCTCTAATGGAAATTGTTTTGCCTGCCAGTTCTGATATCCAGGTGAATCTTAAAATCAATGTAGTACAATCGCAATTACATATATTTTTTTTCATGAAAACTGCTATTAAATCACTATGCTATTATAATAGAAAGTGCCTTGGGATCAATAGAACCAAGGGAAATTCCAACAGCTGGGCATATCACATGATGCTCCTTTCTGTTAGGCCCCAGGGCTTCTCTTTAGAGTAGGGGCTCCTTTGCAGATGTAGGGCAAGGAGGCTTGGTGGCCAGGCTGGTATCAGCATCCCAATAGGGGATCGTGGCGCTCAATGGAAACCCAGGTGGGAGTCCCATTATACACGAAAGTTTAAGGGGAAAGCTGGGACCTGCCAAGCATCTGGGGCCCCTGGTTCCTCAAGAATGAGCCCAAATGAATCTTGTGGACCTCGTGGAGCAGTTTGCCCACCGCCCTGGTCCACTGGACTGGACTGTTTCACAAGAGGGAAATAAATTTTTTTGTTTGAGCCACTGCATATTGGAGTCTTCTTGTTAGAGCAGCACAGCTTATGCTCCAACTCATACAGCCAGAAACATGAAGAAATTGGTAGTTAGGAGGATTGCTTTGGCAGTGCTATGAAGATTGAATTGGAAGAGTGGCAAGAAACAGCAAGCAGTGACCCTGTTCATCTTCCCCACTCCCTGTGTTCCAACACTTTCTTACCCAAGTGTCTGTGGCTTGACATTTGAAACTTGAACTTTTAGCTGGACCACTAAAGTCCGCAGCCCTTTTCCCCATTGTTTGAGTGAAGTTGGATATTCAAATCCATACCATGGAGAAAAGCTCTTGTAGAGAACAATAGTATTGTTTTTGAGAACTTTGACTTTTTACCTCCATGTTACAGTTTATGAGCTTCTGCTTTCCAAAGCTTATTTCATCATCCAAAACTGGGGGCGAGGAAGTGCTGAATGAGCCTGGCTGGCATGCAATTCAGCCTTGTGGGGATCCAAGTCCTACTTTCTTAGGAGGAAGTTTCCATGGCTTTGGGAGCACATTATCTGGCCACATGAAGGCTAACCAGGTGGTATTATTCTGGAAATGCAAAGAATCAGGAGACCCAGCCTTGTGCCATGCCTTAAAGCCAAACTTAAATGTAGAGGAAGAAGATTCTGTGCATTGGAGGGGGTCAATCAGCTGGAATTTTCCTGGGATTGGAAGGTAAAGAGCTGCGCTGAGGTCTCCCCACCTTCAGGGCCAACTAACCAACTAATTGGGGAGATTTCTTAATCTCCCAGTGGCTAAAACAAATACCACACAATATGTTGGTTCAAACAATGGGAATTTATTGGTCCTGATTTTGAGGCTAGGAGAAGTACAAAACTGAGGCATCATCCAGGCAATACTTTCTTCCTGTAGATTGTGGCATTGCAGGGCTGGCTGATGGTTACCCTGGGCTCTTCCAGAACATGGCAATTGCACACAGCAGCATCTTCTTTCTCTTCTGGGGTTCCGTTGATTTTCAGCTTCTGCTCCTCCATGTGGCTCTCTCTCACTATTACTGAACATCTTCCGCTTTAAACTGATTCCAGAAATCTGGATAAGACCCATCCTGATTCAGTTGACCCTCATCTTAACTAAAATAACATCTTCCAATGCAACCTACCGCACGAGGTCCATTGATGTCTCTGAGGATCCATTCCCTCATCTGGATAGTTGGAATTTTAACAGCATCTCTCATTGAGTTGGTCTAAAGTTGACATGAAATAACTTCTGTAAATTGTGAAAGGAAGGCCCAGGTGTGAGCCCTCAGCTGTGCTGTCATTTCTGGCCAAGGATGTGCAGAACCCAAATGCACATTCAGTCTGCTGGATCCCAAGCAGGCCTCTTCCACTGCTCTTTTCTGCATGCAGAACAAAAACAAGGAAGGAGGCAATGGAAAGAGCGTGGCTTTGGGTGTCTTCAATCCCATGACCTTCAAGTTACCTCACTTTTCTGGAACATGGGGTACTCATCTTTCAAATGGGCATAAGCCTCACTAACTTTTGGATTGTTGTGGAGTCCAGGGTGATGATTAAAGAACACCTGGCTAGGTATGTGCACATCATGGGCACTCAATAAACAAGACAAGTCTACAAAAAGGAGAGGGGAGTATGTGGGAAAGCCAAGACCAAGTCAGAATGACATTGACTTTAGACAGTACGGAGCAAAGCTGCAGCACATGGTGTTTTCCAAAAACAGCCCCAGCAATATTTCTGGTCCCACATGCTTTTCCAGAACCCTGCTATTCCCTATCACAAGCCAGAGTCAAGGTCCCCTCCTGTGGCACTTTGACGCTTGACAGAAGGTCATGTCCTTAGAGCTAATCCATTCCTGTGCATTGTAAACCTATTGTAGGTGGGAACTTTTGATTAAATTTCTTCAGTAATTCAGAGAGACATGCCTGAGGAGCCCCTGCTGCTCCAGCCCCAGCCGAGGCTTCCCAGTCCAGACACCAGATGAGAGAATGAAAGGGCACCTGATAATTCCAGCCCAGTCCCTGAGCTACCCCCACTGATGCTGAACAGAACCACCCTGAGATGTCCCCAAGAAGCTTGGCCCAGATCACATATTTGTGAGCCAAGTCAATGTTGATGTTTTACCTTGCTAAGGCATGGGGTGTTTTGTTACACAGCAATGCCTGACTGGAACAAAAGAATCTCTCAGAGGCACAATCATTCATGGGTTTCTAATGTGCCAACATGGACCATTTCTTCCCAGCATGACTTTATACATACGTGTGGTGGGTGATTTGAGGGATGAGAGGGAGTTCTCTGGCATCAAAATGTTATCTCTTCTGGCCTTTGCAGATATGTTCATTGTAATTTGTAGAATTCACTCACTGATTTGGGGCATTTTACCCTATTCTGGTCTCAATTAATGGAAGCTGTAGTCATTTACCCTTTAGTTTGAATGAGTTTCCAAAGCAGGGAGCTGTGGGTAGCTGGAGAAGAACACAAAGAACCTGGGAAGGTGTTCCCAAGGGAGCTCAAGAATGAGCTTGGTAGCTCCAAACATGGCTTGTACCCCTTCCTGACATTTCCAAGGCCCAGCCCAGGGAGTGAGCAGGCTTTGGTCATAGCTGGGGCTGCCTTTGATGGGAGAGCTGCCACAAAGCCCTCACACAGACCCATGACTGTTCACACCCCCTCTGCACCTTCTGTGGACCCCTCCTGCTCAGATCCAGGCTCGGTGCACCCCCCTCCCCCTGGCTGGCCCTCCCCACGGCCTCCCTGCCCCATTTCACTGGTATTTTCCCCATGGGCTGTCCTATGTGAGGTCTCTCTCTCTCTTTCTTGTCCCCTTCAGACTGACAACCTGGTAGCTTCAGACTCCTTGCCTTGAGTTCTCAGATAAGTTGCCCTTCTCACCCCTACCCTACCCCTCACCTGTCCCACCTGCATTCCCACCAGAAGCAGCCCAAGGGTGGGTAATGCTGCCTCTCACTCCTACTCCCCTCACCCAGCCTCCACTCCAAGCCATGGCCCCAAACCCAGGCAAGGTTCCGCTTTGAAGCACGCAGGTCCTGGGCCAGCATAAGCCATGCTTCCTCCTCTGTCACGCTTGTCGTTTCGAGATGACATACAGCAGGATGCAGCCATTGCTGGGGAATGTGTTTTGAAATCGTAGCCTGACGGAGACCCAGGCATGGCTGAAATATTCCCACTGGATATCATGAGTGGCAGCCTGTGGAAGGGCCAGGCTGATGTGTCATTGGCAGGCAATGACATAGCCAGTATGGGGGATAAACAGCCCCCGAGTGTTCCCTGCTAGTCTGACCCCTCCCTTAGGGCCCCACACCCCCAGCAAGGACAGGGACAATGATGGACAGAGTGGGGGGCAGCATCTGTTCTCAGGCCCTATCAGCTGTTAAGTATTTTTAACATACCCCTCAGGTATAAGCAAGGCCTTTTCCACGAACTGCCAAGTCCCCCAAAGACAATTGCTTTGAACCTACTACAGCCCGCCCAGCCCCAACCCAAGCAGTGAAGGTGTTTCCACTTTCATCCAGAAATATGCCTGACCACAAATCTTTACTGTGGTTTTAGCAACACTTTCCCAGGATGGGCCTTAAAATAATTCTTGGTCACTTCAAACGTCAAAGATATACCGAAGTTATGGGGTCCCTTCACCTCCTGGGGACTCTGTGTAAGAAGCCAAAATTTAAAAGAAAAATGCCCAGAGTTGAAATGATTGAGAACATAAAAGGCACACACACATGAGATCTGTACCCCATTAAATTTAACTTGAACCTCTCGGGGCAGGCCTTCCCCGTGGAGCTGCATGTCTGTCAACTGGAGAGAAGAAGGTGACTAAAGTACAGGAGGAGAATTTTAGAATGTGCATGAAGAGGTGTCTTTTTGAGGAACATTTGGATCAGCCCCTTTATTTTCCAGATGGGAAACTGACCTCCAAGGAGGTCTGGCCCTGATCTGCTATTGCTCCAAGTCCGGCACCCTTTGTCCAGTGTGGTGTTGGGTCTGAGTGACTTGCACATGACCCAGGAGGAGAAACGAGTGGGGCAAAGGCTCTAGAAGCCCACGGCCAAGAGCTGGATCATGGTGTCATGGGACCCATAGGGAGATGATATACAAACAGCAAACAGCAACCAGCCTCAGCACGGGGTCTGTCTCTTTTGGGTGACCCTGGGCATGGTCCACCCCCAGGGGTCCCCAGCAGCCTCGAGCCCCGCTTGCCCAACAATGTCACCTGCCCAGGAAGCCACACTGCCGTGGCGCCTTGCCTTCCCCACACCCCTAACACTGCTTCCTACCTCCATGCACTTGAAGCCTTAACTGGGGAGACCAGACTCAACACTCCCAGCAGAAAGTAGACTGGAGCCTTAGAAGTGAGGCTGAGAGACACTTGAATGGGAATGACGTGGCCCCAAAGCTTCCTCAGTCCTCTTTACGATGGATGCTTTCGTGAAGCCCTTTACCGGAGTGGGAAATATGAACTAGGCAGCCACGGTGAAGGCACTGCCCCTGTGTCCTTCAGCTCAGAAGACACAGGGCTGGGACTGAAAGTGGACAGCAGGGCTGTGAGCCCACCCTGGTATCTGCCTTGCTCTACTGCCCTCAGAAGCGTGCACGTTCAGGTAGACTCCTGGAAAGTTGCTTAAGACCCCTGATGAAAAAAAAAAAAAAGATAAAAAGACCCCTGATGCTAGAGAAAACTGGGTGCAGGGAATGGGGCTCCCCTGGGCCACCCACCCTGTCCCCCTTGTGCAAGAAACTGCTTTCTTCTTTAAGTCCAGCCCATTTATGAGCCCAGAAAAAAGCACTCAAGAGGGAATGAACTCTAGTCCTGACCCATGCTCTAAATTTGCTGTGTGACGTTGAGAGGCTTGTCTGACATCTCTGAGCCTATGTTTCTTGGCAAACAATACAGTATTAACTTCAAGTGTAATCAGAGGTCAAAGAAGAGCTCTGGGTTTAAGACACTGGGGATGCTTCTTAGAAGTGTTCATCTTTCAGATTTAGAGCAGCAGTGTTTTTGTGTTGCCCAGAAATGCTCTGGCTGAGCCCTGACTATAAATGATCTCTCAGCCAAGATAACCGCCTCAGGGAACTCTAAAGCAACCGCTCCACTCAGTCTGGGCTTTGGATGTTTATTCTGGGAAAAATATTTGCAGAAAATACTATAGTCAATCATTCTCATGCAACAGTAAAGACATAGCCATTTTTTTTCAAAGAAAACAATTATAGTCAAACTTAATAAGATTAATAGAAGTAATTAAACAAATTAGAAGGGTATCAATTGGGATAACCATTTATTTTTCATTTGGAATGTTAGTAGAGATAGATTTATTATTATTATTATCTGGCATTAAAAATATGCTCCCAAAGTGACTGTTTTAGTTTCCTGGCTAAAACAAATACCATACAATGGGTTTTCTGAAACCATGGGGATATATTGTCTCTTGGTTTTAAGGCTAGGAGAAGTCCACGTTCAAGGTATCAGCCAGGCAATATTTTTTCCCCAAAGACCGTGGGGTTCTGGGGCTGGCTGCCAGTGATATTTGGCATTCTTTGGCTTTTCTGTTGCATGGCCATGTCCTCTCTTTTCTCTTCTGGGTTCCGTGGGCTTCCAGCTTCTGGCTGCTCCCTGTGGCTCCTTGATCTCGGTGTGCAATTTCCTTTGCTCATAAGGACTTCAGCCTTATTGGATTAAGACCCTCCCTCAGTTTGGGCACAACTTTAACTAATAACACCTTCAAGTGTCCTATTTACAAATGGCCTCACAGTCACAGGACGAGGGGTTGGGACCTGAACGTGCCTTTTGTGGGAGACATAACCTAACCCCATCAATGACATAACAGATATTCAGGAAAAACTTGGAAGATAAGCTTCCAAGATGGTAAGAAACCTTTAATTTAAGTCTAGATGAGTGTTTTTCACACAGCTGAGTCACTCAGATTCAAAGGCAAATCCTTAGGGATAAGTCTTCTGCAAGAATGCCTTAGCCATGAGCCGTTCTTTTGGCAAATATATAGAAATAGGAGTATAAATAAAGTTTGGGTAGTCTGAATGCCTGATTTGCAGTTCAGAATCGCCAGAGCTTCTCAGACCCCATATCTCCATTTGTAGGGGCTAAATAGGATTGCTTTATGTATGGCAGGAAAAAAAAAAAAACAGTAAACCACAAGCAGTCCGTCGGGTTAAATGATACTTTCACATCACATGATGGCCGAATGGGGCTGTAGTGATGTGCTGGGCAAACGGGGGTTCCCAGCAATTCAATTGGCAGTGGTGGGGAGGGGCACTGAGTCCAACATTCACGAGAACCTGTGCTGCCTCCACAGGCACTCTGCCAGCTGAGATCCAGTTTCAGCAAGTCACGATTCTTCCAGCGTCACCTGACACCAAGGTTAAATTGAAACATTGTGTGCTCTGCATCTGCTTTGTGTCTCATCTGTAAAGGTGTTTGTTTTTGTGTTTGTGTACAGTAAAGCTCTTGGTGATGCACCTTGCTTTGAAAACAGGACACCTCTAAGTACTATGGTGGGAAGTGTGGCCTCGGATAGTCACACACTTTATGTGGTTCAGATGAAATGACCCAGCTTGGATTGGCGCCCGCCCTTGGGGCAACTGTCCACCCCCAGGGCTTGGGTCCTTGTTGGAGGAAGGTAGCAAAGGTGAGCGGTCCTAGAAAAGGAAGTGTCGAGCTTGTCTACCATATATCCTAGTCTGTGAGACAGGGCATCTTCCTTGCTCCAGGAACAGAGAGCTGTGGTGGCCCTGGGGACATTGGCTCGAGAGCAAAAGGCCACAGTGGCTCCCAGGAGAGAGGGACTGGAAGAGAGGGAGGATGCTGGTTTGGGTGCCAGAAGAAGCTGGTCTCATCTCTCGGCTCTGCTATGTACCAGCTGTGCAGGTGTGGACAAGCAAGTCCCTTTTGCTGTGTGAGCCTTAGTTTCTTCATCTGTAAAATGGGGGTTAAATGAAAAGCTTACCACACCATGGGCTGTAAGAAGGCAATGCTATCACAGGTGTAAGTGGTGAGTGGCCATGGCACGGTGGCACTGATTCAGTGCTCAGCACATGCCAGGCCTTCCTTACCCTCCTACCAGGTCCTCAGTGCCCACCTGGTTTCTGTAAAGCCTTGAGCCTTGACACTGACTCTGCCCACGCCATTTCCCTTCAAGGTCACCCCTGCATGTCATCTCGTGCCATTAAGATGGAAATGGTGGAGGGGAAGTACAAGGCAGCCTGTGCCACGTTCAACAGCTGTCATGGACCTTTTTTTTTTTTAATTAAAGAATTTTTGTACGTTTACAGGAAAATCATGCAGAAAATACAGAATTCTCATATACCCTTCTGTTATTAACACCTGGCATTAGTGTGGTACATTTGTTACAATTGATGACAGAATATTAGTATAATTGTCCTATTAACTATAGTCCATGGTTTACATTAGGGTTCATTGTGTTGTACAGTCCTTTGGTGTTTTTTTTAAAATTTTTATCCTAGTAACGTATAAACAGCCTAAAACTTTCTCTTTTAATCACATTCAAACCTATACTTCAGTGCTGCTCCTGATGTTCACAGGGCCATGCCACCGTCACCACCATCCTCAAAAGCCCTCCAAATGATGTGGTTCAATAGGCACAGCCTTTCTCAACTCAATAGAACGATGCTTTGCTTTCATGTCCTAACACAACTTACAAAAAAATGACATGCCCATCCTCCATTGTTGCTCTTCACGGAGTTACTTCTCCATTCTGGCCAATGGCTCGTCCACCATGTCCTACTTCTTTTTTTTTTTTTTTTTTTTTTTTTTTTTTATTGGGAGGTCCCGGGGATCGAACCTGGGTCCCACCATATGGGAAACGGACGCCCAACCATTTGAGCCACATCCGTCTCCCCATGTCCTACTTCTTTTGAGCATCTTTAACATCATGCCTCTGCCTCTTTGACACAGCTCCAGGATTCCAGTGATAGGCTGGCAGAAGGCATTTACCACCCAGCTCTCTCATCTACCTTGACTGGATGTGTTTATAGCTTCATGTGTCGAATCCTGGGATGCAGCCGGTCAACCAGCAGAACCTATCAACCTCCTGCTCTGTGCCCTGGGTGTTGGGAAGAGCTGGAGATGAGCTTTGAATGGTCTGAGCTTAGTTTATTCATTTAACATTATGGACCCCAGAAAATCATGTCCTTAGAGCTAATCCATTCCTGTGGGTGTGAACCTATCATAGGTGGGAGCTTTTGATTAGATTACTTTCAGTAGGGTTTGACCAGGGTGGGTCTTAATCCTCTTATTGGGGTCCTTTATAAATGTGATGAATATGGAGAGAGACGCAGAGAGAAAGTCACAGGGGCAAAGAGAGGAAGCTAAGAGCACAAGGAACTGAAAGCAGCGGAACCCGGGAAAGAGGAAGCAGAAGCAGAAGCTACAAAACCCAGAAGAGGAGGGAGAGATCAACAGATGCCACCATGTGCCAGTCTTTGGAGATAAAGCATTGCCCGATAATGCCTTGATTTGGACACTTTCATGGCCTCAGAACTGTAAGTTTACAACCCAATAAATCCCCATGGTAAACATCAACCCATTTCTGGTATATATCTTTCAGCAGCTTTTAGCATACTAAAGCATCTACCAAGTACCTGCACATGCCAACTGATGCTCTAGGTGTGAAGGACTGGTCAGGAACATTCCAGGCCAAGAAGTCCCTTCCCTTGCAGAGCTGACGTGGTGGTGAGTGCGGTAGAGAAGAGAAAGACAGAGAAGGGAAAGGCAATTGGGAGTCTGAGACTCTTATACAGATGTGGGAAGGGAAGGCCCTTCTTGAAAGATGACCTGGTAGCAAAGGCCTGTAGCCAGGGGTGGCGTTAGCTATGGAGATACCTTGAGAAAGTGCATCCCAGGCAGTGGGCATGGTGAATACAAAGGACCTGGGGTAGGGGTGTGTGGGATGCTCTAGGAACAGCCAGGTAACCTGTGCGGCTAGAACTCAATGGGGGACCCTGTCAGAGAGGGAGTGGGGGTCAGACCATGCCAGAGACCAGGTATTAAAGACAAAAACGGAGGCAATGATGCTCAGCACATTTCAGAACTAAACTTCAAGATGCCTTTCCCTGTGTGGGGAATGAACTCTGGTGGAGAGGAAAGATTAGCAAAGGTACATAACCATGAACCACAGCTAAGTGTCTTATGGCTTTGGGCTACCGTCCCAGGGGACCCACAGAGACAAGCTAGATCCCTTTCTCCGCAAGTCCCTATTTCATTTCAAACCAAGAACAAATGCCGGAACTGCCAGGCCCAACGTGCTAGGGCCCTGCCTGCTTCTCAAGAAACAGATGCCAAATGGGATAAGACATGCCAGGAATTTATAGGGGAAGACGCCTATATGAAAGGAAATGGGGAGGGAGCCAGGGCAACTCAGAGAGCATCAGCCCGTGGGTCCGGCCCAGGGAAGGAGGGTAGGGGAGAGGTGGACATGTTCTGGAAGGCCATGCAGTCTGAGGGAGGCTCTGTGAAGCTTGTCTGGGAGATCTGCCATCTGGGGAGTCCGCGCCTCCTACCAATGGGCCTCCCCAGTATCCCTGCCATGCTCAGTCACTGGCGGAAGCAGCCCGCGGGAAGCTGGTAAGATGAACTTCCGCAGTAGGAGTGGCTCCCTTGGTCAGTGGTGTCTCTGTGTGGGAGACCCACGAGGCATGTGCCTCCTGCCTCCTGGCACACCCTTGACCCCCACCCCCAGCTCACTGGGCTCTGGTCCCATTTACCCTCTTCCTCTTCTTTGGTCACTGCAAGGTGATTCCTGTCTGGTCCTTTGTACTTGCTGCTCCCCTTTCCTTGGAGTGCTTTTATTTTATTTTATTTTATTTTATTTATTTTATTATTTTATTTTTTTTAACTTTTTATTTTCAAATACTTTCAAAGTTACTATACAATTACAGAAATAACACAAACCCCATTCCGAAACATCCAATATACCCCTACCCCCTCTAGATACCCCAAGCCACCAATTTTGACATGCTGCCTCATTTGCTGTATCATACTATGTCTATTCATCTATGTGTTTATCAATCCATTTTTGAACACTTGTTTGTAGATTGTATACATCATGCTTCTTGAACACTTAATATTTCCATGTACATTTCCTAAAGACAAGGATATTCACTACGTAGCCAGCTTAGGTACAGTTACCCAGTTCAAAAAATTTAATATTGATATGAAGCTTACAGTCTATATTCCAATATTTTCGTGTGTCCTAATAATGTCCTTTTGAGTCTTTTCTCCTCCTTAGTTACATTCCATCTAAGATCATGTATTACATTTATTTACTTATTTATTTTATGAACATACATAAACTATAAGTGTTCAGTAAGCATTGTGAACTTAAAAAACAAACATGCATAACATCATACAGGGCTCCCATACATCACCCCACCACAAATACTTTGCATTGTTGTGAAATATTGTTAACAAATTATGAAAGAGCATCGTCAAAGTATTACTACTAACTATAGTACCTATACTTTATTTTTCAAGGATTTATTTACTTTTATCCTTTTTTTTTTTTTTTTTTTTAAGATTTATTCATTTACTTTATCCATTTTAAACCCTCCCTTCCCCATTTGCTGTTTTGTGTCCATTCGCTGGGCAATTCTCTGTATCTGTTTCCTGCCATCTCTTCTCATCCTCCTCCTCCAGTGTTCACCAGAATTTGATTCTGGAGACCTCCGATGTAGGAGAGAGGTGTTCTGCCACCTGCACCACCTCGGTTCCTGACTTTTATCCATTTTTACACCCCACCCACACCCCCGTTTTTGCTGTTTCTGTGTCCATTCTCTGGGCAACTCTCTGTGTCCGTTTCCTGCCCTCTCTTCTCATCTTTCTCCTCCTGTCTTTACTGGAATTTGATCCTCGGAAACTCTGATATGGGAGAGAGGCGTCCTACTACCTATGTCACCTTAGTTCCTGTTTTTTTGGCACATCTTGTCTTGGCTCTCCCTTGTGTCACTCTCCTGTTACATCATCATCTTTTTTTTTTTTTTTAGATTTATTTTTATTTATTAATTCATCCCCCCATTGCTGCTTGTGCTCACTGTGTCCATTTGCTTTGCGTTTTTCTGTGTCTGCTTGTCTCCTTTTGTTGCATCATCTTGCTGCACCACGCGGACTGTCAGCTCACCGCACCACACGGGCCTGCTTCCCTTCACCAGGAGGCCCCGGGAATCGAACCCTGGGCCTCCCATATGGTAAACGGGAGCCCAACCACTTGAGCCACAGCCGCTTCCCTACATCATCATCTTGCTGTGTGGCTCACAGGGCCTGACAGCGCACCTGCCTGCAGGGCCTGGCGACACATCCACACGCATGGCCTGGGGGGCTCACCCACTTGCAGGGCCTGATGGCGCACCCATACACAGGGTCTGGTGGCCCTTGCGCCTTCTACATTTTTCTTTTTTTAATTTTTACCGGGAGGTCCCAGGGATTGGACCCAGTTCTCTCCATAAGGGAGACGGATGACCAACCATTTGAGCGACATCCGCACCCCTGCTGTATCTCTTAAGGTTGACCAAAGATACCTAGAGTTACAGTCACCTCCTATACAGGATGGTCACATATAATAAATCAGGCTTAGTTTATCATCAGCATTGTGAAAACCAGACCTAGGGATAAAAACTAGGTCTGGGGACACATGCATGGTTTCTAATATAGTGAATGTTTAGCCTACCCTGATTATCACAAAATCAGGACAGAGAGAATATTTGCACTTGGAGTGCTCTTTAACAAGAACTTTGAAAGATGGAATTTGTAAAAAAAAGAAAAAATCCCTTTGTTGGCTAACATGATAAAAACAAATTAAAAAAACAAACAAGATAAGAGAATGTCTTCAGTCATGGCTGGATCCAGGTGTTCAAACAATGCTATTAGGCCTTTTTCTCTCCTTCTCTCAGTTCTGCTTTCCCATACACCGGCTTCATTGACGGGAAGGCTCGCTTCCTGTGGGGGTCCCCAGAAGCTCCAACCCATGTGCTCCCTGCTTCAAGTCCATTAAAAGAAGAAAATCTTTTTTTCCAATAGATTGAGGAAAAGTCCTGGGTGGCCACTGGCTGGATACAGAGTCCTCACAAGTCTACCCCTGAACAAGTCACTGTGGCTCAAGGGGACAATTGGCAGGACCTCATGTTTGTGCTCCCCTACTGGAGAGGTGAGGGGAGGGAATTGGGGCCACCCTGCAAGACTGTGGGGCCTAAAGCCCAAAAGCAAGCTGAGGGGCTGCTAGCAGGGGAGAGAAGAGGACTCCTGGCGTCTTCTTGATTTGCCGGCTTATTGTCTGTCCCCCCAGGAGAATGCCACCACCTTAAGAGCAGGGGCCAGCTGTCTTGTGAGGAATTGTATCCTCAGAACCTAGAACATGGAGGAGGTACCAGATAGACTTTTTTGTTTTTGCTTGTTTGTTTTCTTAAACAAATAAATGAATAAATGGAGATGGTCAGATAACTCAGGTTGACAAATTATATTGATATTCGGGTATGGCGATAATGCTGCTTGCTACTAGCTCTTCCCCTGTCCTCTATGGGAACCATGAAACCTTCAAGTAACTCAGGTGTGGGAAACACACTGCAGTGCCAAGATCTGTCTGCAGGAACCGGGCAGCAATTACAGCCAGTGCATCTGGATTCCCATCATGTCTCCTGTGAACATGCGGTGCCCGCGAGGCTGTCCCCAGCTGGGTGCTGGGAAGGGCTGTGTGTGTTTGTGCAGATCCCTGGGCCACCAGGCCAGCTGCAGCCGTCCAAAGGAGCAGACAATTGGAGCTGGACCCATCTGAGCTGTGAACTTTGCTGGAATCCCTGTATTTCTCTGAGCTTCTATTCACTTCTAAAATGGAGGCTGTACATAGTGATTTCGGTGGTAGATGAGCATTGTGGTTAAAAATAGAAATACATAATATTCTGCTATAAGGTGTTAAGAATATGGTGATACATGGGGAAAATACAGCTAATGTAACTTACAGACTATAGTTAATAGTAATATTTAAGAGTATTATTAATAGTAATATCAATAGTATTATAATATTATAATAGTAATATTTTTGTAGTGAAGGCAAAGAAGATACTATATCAATCTAAAGGTCAAAAAAAGAACATGGGGTTTAATTTTATAAGATATGGATATGATTAAGCATTTTTTCCTTCATTTTCTTCATTAACAAGGAGAACTTAGTCAATTTAACCAATCTGTGCTCATTTATGATTCTTTCTGTGCACTGGAGAAATAACTGAGTTTGTTTTTAGGATTAAATGAAATAAATGTGCCTGGACAGAATTTTCTGGAGTAATGTTCCCATGATTGGTTAAGCTGCCTTTTATCTGTTATTTTATTTTTTGAAGTTGAAACAAAGTTTACTTTAAAAAATAATAAAATAAAACGGGGGTTGTGGCAGTTACGTTCATGTGTCAACTTTGCCAGGTGATGTTGTCCAGTTGAGGTCAAGCAAGCTCTGGCCTGATTGTCACTGGGAGAGTATTTCTTGCATTTAAATCATCAATTGGTTGATTGCATCTATTGCTGATGACATCTTGAATCAACTGAGGAGATTGCCTTCAGCCATGAGAGCCCTCTCATCTAATCAGCCAGGAAGGGAGAACTGATGATTTCAGCAGTCAGAGAAGGAATTTCCATATCTACTTCAGTCAGCCAGCTGCTCCTGGGAATTCATTGTAAACTTCATTGGAATTCCCAGCTTATGGCCTGCTCTATGGAATTCAGTCTTGCCTATCACCACAGTCACGTGAGCTGATTCTTATAATAAATCTCATAATAATTATATGCACATACACACACACACCTCCTGTCGGTTCTGTTTCCCTGGAGAACCCTGACAAAGCTAGGGTACTGATAACTAATAACACATAGGCTGCTGGGTGGAAAGGGAAAGCTGGGAAGAAGGATGTCTGCCCTGGGAAGTTCACTTGGTGGCAAGTTGCCAGAAGCAGAACACCAGAGGGTTGCAGACACACATATGGCAAGATTTGGGGTGACCGCAAGGCTGATTGTCCCCACCACCCCTCTTTGGACGTCTCTTTTTACAGAATTTAACTTGTCTCTCTGAATTAGCTTAGGAGCTCCAAAGGACTGCTCTATTGGTTTTTGTTTGTGTGAGTGTTTGTTTGCTTCAAAATCTCCCCTCAGCCTCTGGGTTTTCTGCCCGGTCATCAGGGAGAGTTACCCTGACCATGTGGGAAACTAAAGAGTGGGTTTTGAGTCCCACAGGCCTCATGCTGGTACCTGCCCAGCCCCAGGACCCCTCTGTGACCATGAGAGTAGAGGAAAATAAAGGACACTGCATTAGTCAGCCAAAGGGGTGCTGATGCAAAGTACCGGAAACCTGTTGGCTTTTATAAAGGGTATTTATTTGGGGTAAAAGCTTACAGTTACAATGCCCAAAAGAGTCCAACTCAAAGCTGCTTTTTCACCAAGGTCAGTTGCCATGTGTTGAAAAGATGGTCGCTGACCTCTGTGTGGTCTCTCTCTTGATACAGGGCTCATGACTTTCCAGGCTTTCTATATCAGCTGCAAACTATCAGGCTCATCTCTTCCCGGAGCCCCAGGATCAAAAATGACAGAGCTCTCTCTCTTCCCGTGTGTTTTCTTGAGTGGGTGTCCATTTATATAGGCCCGCCAAGGGCATGGGGACTCAACCTGAGTCACACTTTACTGATGTAGTTGAATCAAAAGCCCTAAATTGATTTTATCAAGTAAACTTAAATCCTTTGAATTTAATACAATCAAAGGGTCTCACACCCAGAGGAATATATTAGTTTATAAACATAATCATTCTCTTTTTGGGATTCATAAATAATTTCAAACTGCCACAGACACCTCTTCTAGGACCCATGCAGCTCCTGTAGGATGCAGGTCGAGTCCTGGGGTGCTGGCCAGCCAAAGTTTACAGCAGTATCTACCAGCTATGTCCCACCTCAAACAGGGCATCTAGGCTCCTCCTTCCAGGTCCAAGCACTTTCTCCATCCCACGCCATCCACTAGGGGCCATCTGGGGTGACAGCAAAGCAAAGGCCCTGGGGGGTGATCTCAACAGCAAAGGGGCATCCACTCCCCAGTCCCACAGGACTGCTCCCCTGTTGCCCACAGAGGGCCTCAACAATGCACCTGCATGGATGTGCCCCATCCCACTCACGCATCCCTGTCTTGTTTCCCCCACTGGCTCACATCCCATGTGAATCCCTTGCACCCAAGTCTTCTTCTCAGGGTCTGCTTTCCAGGGGACTTAAACCATGACAAGGAATGGGTGTAAAACATGCTTTGTAAACTGGACCTGGCACAGAAAGGATGTGAATTTTATGACCCATATAACACAAAATACATCCTCAACTCTGGCTGGCCCCAAGCCCGGCTCTGGGTCAGCAACTACATTGCAAACAACAGCCTGGCCCTCTGGTTGCCTCCGGCAGGGGCATTCACTAGGAGGATACAGGTGCAATTTCTACTTATCCAGAGCAGCGCTTCTCAGAAGGGAGGGCTTGTTAAAACCAGAAACTCTGATTCAGTTGGCAGAGGGGGTAAGAATTCACAGTTCTGGCAAGCTCCAAGGAGGGCTGAAGCTGCGGGCAGAGGCCAGGCTTGGAGTGGCACCCATGTCCATCAGCTCAGCCCTGCCCAACTCACCTTGGAAAGCACCTCCATCCAGGAGTGGTTAAGCTCTACTCCCAGAGCCAGCTCCCTCCCCAGCTTGGTCTCACCAGACCCTCCTCATATTTGCACACATGCTTTCCTCCACCTACAAACTTGCCATTCCTAGTCTAGAAAGCTCCAGCTCAACCTTTCAAACCCAACTCACTCTTGACTCACCCCATGGAGCCCGCCTGCCTCCCGTCATTCCAGAGCTGCTCTCCATTGTTACATTCCTCACACCGGGGCTGAGGGCTTTTGCATGTAGGTCCCCCTCTGATGTGGTCAACAATGTCTCATTTACCGATGGATCATCTGGCACATGGGAGAAGCCCATCAATGCTTCCAGAAGTGCAGAGAAAGTAAACAAAGGACTCCCAGGGAGTGTTTGCCTTCATACACGGTACACACATTTTCTTGAGTGTTTCAGGGTACAGGTTGTTTCAAATGACTTCCCTGACGCTTAAGAGATCAGCTTTCTTTTTGGTTACCCTCGGTCTTCGGCGGGAGGGCCAGTTTGCTATTGTCAGATTCCCTGTGTCCAGGCAGAGTTCTTCGTTTGACGGAGAGGAGGACCACAACTTACATTCTCACCTGGCCCAGCATGGAGAAAACTGTGCTTATTAATGAAGGAACTGGGCCCGTCGCCCTCAGTCAGTTCGTTCAAGTCATGAAAGTGGAGATTGCAGTTGTTTTGCTAACAACACCCAGTTTTCCCAGGACCAGCTCCAGACCTCAGGAAAGAGCCGAGTTCTACCTGGAGGGAGGCCAGAGGGTTGGACTGGCCACATGCTACCAACAACCTCTCGTGTTCCAGAAAGGGAAAAAGGGGGGTAGAGGGGCAAAACCCCTTGTTCCCACTGAGTGCCTGTGGCCAGGGATAGGGACCTGTGGTCAAACTTTCTTCTGCTTCCCCTCTGAGATAAGTTGCACTTTCTAAAGCCCACTGGAGGCACAGTAGAAGCCAAAGCACTTACTGGGAAGTCCTCAAAATCTTTAGAGAAATAAGAGAGGGGAATTCAAGGTTGAAGGCACATGCAACTGCCGTTTTCTCTTGATGGCGTGCAGGACCCACTTGCTTGGAGACCTCGACAATGGTCATGCCGTGGTAGCTGAAGGTGCAAGGGAATGTGTGCCTTTCGACCTCAGAAAAATGAGGCTTTCCACCCTAGAACCATCCTGGTATGGTCAAACACTTGCTGGATGTAGAAGAAAAGCCATTGACGTTTAAGAAAGAGGCCCAGATCTAGCAACCTGGGGCACCTTTGCTACTGACACAAGGCAGGCAAATGGGCTTCCTGAAAATTGAGCCAAGAAGGACGGCGCAGTAGGAATTTCTGGTAATAAATTCCTTCTCTTCATTTTTTTAAAAGTTTGTTTTCCTTCTAATTAAAAAATATATACTCTATTTACTTATTGTAGAAAGTAGGAAAACATTTGGGACAAAAATGTCATCCATTTCCTACCCCTTCCCCTGAAATGCTGACCCCTTACACGGGATAAAGTTGAGATTAATCTGGAGATAGTTCTAAACCTTGTCTTTCTCCCCCCTTGAAAGATAAACATTTCCCTGTAAGATTATAGACTCTTCATAAGAAAAATTTAATTTATGCAAAAGATAACATCATGTGGTCACAGGGTAGTTTACTTAACCACACTTACTGTTAGATTAGTACAGCACTCTTAATTTTTTGGTTTCAATAATGATTCCATGGTCTTAAGACAGGTTTTATAGTTCACATTATTCCCTTAGGTTAGATTCCCATAAGAGCAATTACCTGGAGAAAAAGCATAAATGATTTTAAGACCATGCACACTCATGCACAGACAACACATATAATAATCCTACATCCATGCACACCCACACATATACACAACTTGTATTCTAGTTTGGTGTGTGGTGCCTCTCTGATGTTTAAACCTGGTTGAGTCACTGAGCTTTTCTGGATGTGATTTCTTTGCATTTATGAAATGAGGGAGCAGAGCAAATGACCTCACGTTCTCCTCCAGCTGGGGCATGGGAATGAGTCTTCATGTAAGGTTTCACATGGCTCTTTCTCATGGTACATTTTGATGTATATGTATATATATATTTGATATATATATGTGATATGAATTTACACTAATATATGTAAGTGTATGTCTACAACAGTGCCATTTGAGTGTGTTTCTGAGAAAGCACTCCTATCTATAAAGCATTTTCTTGCATGTATCTCAGTGGATGTGCATTTGTTTATAAATTACAACTATGTACTACTGTCAATCCATATATTAGCAATTAGTCAGATGAGACATTAGAGGTAGGTAGAAAATTCTCCCCCCCCCTCACCCCCAGAATGAGAACATCCTGCTTTGGAGATGTCCAGACCCCAGGGTGCTGTGAGGACTGAAACAAGAATGGGAAGGGTCTGCTTAACTAAGGATGGGCAAGGAATGAAGAGCTATGCTTGGGAGAGTGATGTGAAGCCAGGGGACTTGGCAGCTATTATGTGAACATTGGGCCCATCCCAGGCTTTTAGGGAACACATCTGCTATGCAAAGTGAGGAATGGGAGTTTGAAAAACCCATTGAAGTCCCCCTTCCAGGTCTTTGTTGTCTCGAGGTCTCTGCTGTGGCTCAGGAAGCTGGGGAGTCAGTCCAGACCCCTGGCAGGCTCTGGCTGCCTGGTAGCAACATGGAGTGGGAACAGTTGACATCTTGCTGGCACTTCCTGCCATGTGACCTCAGCGTTTTTGACATCTCCTGGATTTTCCGATACCCTGCCTGACTTTCCTCAAGTTGAATCTTAAGGATTGTGGGTGAGGAAAAGGTGTCTTTAGAATCATAATGGAAAACTCTACAAATGAAATGTAGCTGTCTCATGTTTTCCACTGTGAAAGACCAAACTTAGGCCTGGCCTGCTCTTTCCAAACCTCCCATCACAGACTCTGACACCAGCTTGGGACATAGCTCAGGGACATCTATGTCTGTCTTAAAGAAGCAGCTTAGAAACGAATGGATACCCCACCAGCTGGCAGCTTGGGAGATCTTTAATATTATTTTCCATTATGCCCGCTGCCCCACTTTATTTTTTTTTAAATTTTTTTCCACAATGTCTTCATAAGGCCACAAGGTAAGAGTCAGAAATGAAATTCCCCAGGGGCATCTCCTTAAACAGTAGGAAGAAACTACCAGTTTAAATAACTAATAATGTACACAAGCCATAACGTATTGAGAAGGCTTTTGGGGGTGTGGATTTGTGACTTTGTTTGGGGGATCCCAGGTTCCAGTAACACCGGAGAGGTGGGGGATTTGGAATAACCCCCTCTAAATCTGGGCTCCGACCATCCATTACCGGCCTGCCGGGCTCCCCGCCCATCCTGGACTGGCTGTCTCAGGCTTGTCACCTGCAGTTGATGGCCTGGGCTGCCTTCCTTCTGCTTACCCCGAGAGCAGCGGGGTCTTTCCAAGTTACCTTGTTTATTGCCACTGCAGGCTGAGGCTGACTAACAGCAGCATGCCCGCTGGACACTGCTGTAGCCCTCGAACGCTTTTCCAAGTGATAGGGGATTGATTGTCTAGGTTAGGTGCAACCCTGAAGAGCTGAGAGATTCAAGAAATGTGTTCCAGGTCAAAAGGAGATGGAAGTGTAGAAGTGAGTTGGAGGATGACTAAGAGGCTTAATAAAACATAGTTTACAAAACTGTTCACATCTGCTATTTTTATTCTCAGAGCATCATTGAGTTAGAACTCATCGATGTCTTAATTGGGTATCAATGAAAACTGAGAACTTAAAAATTACCATCAGCTTTGTGATAACCAGGAATTCCTGATTCCTAACCTAGTAGACTTTCTGAAAGCAGGTTTTAACAATTTATATATATGTATCTATATACTTTATACCATATAATACAATACATAATATCTAAATATATAGTTTTAAATATATAAAATTAAATGAACTATCTACATCTACATCCACATCTACTTCTCTATATATTTAGCTTAAACAACAGAAATTTATTAGACCACAGTTCAGAGGCTAGAAGTCCAAAATCAAGGTATGGCAGGCCAACTTTCTCTGAGAACAAATAATATTTGATGAGAGGAAAATCCTTCCACAGGGTGAATGCAGCCCAAAGTTACTGCAGAGCACAGCTAGAGACCAGCACGGGCCAAGGCTGGCCCTACAGTTTCATCTGCACCTCAAACGATGAAATGCTTCCTGGGCCACGAAACACAAACGTTTTCAGTTTATCTCATGACCCCTCAGTCGCCACCTTCTGCCACAGCCTCTGCTTGATTATTGTGATGGTCAGCAGCCCTCCAAGTGATGAGAACCTCAAGGCCAAGAAACAGGTATTATCTTCAGTGTAAAAAATAGCCGAGAAGTAAGTCTGAGGCCCTTGATTCTCAATGAATGAGCAATTTGACAAGCTCTCTGTCCTTGTACCAGCAGGAGAAAACAGTGGATTTCTATGTTAGGCTTGAACTCCCTCTCACTAGGTGAGTGGATGTTGTACCTCTCCAACATTATACTTCTCCAACTCTACTCTGCGGGATTGAACTCAAAGGTCAAGTCTCTTTGCTTTAACATGCTAAGATTCCGTCGTTCTACCCCATCCTAAGTAACACAGCACCAAACAGGTTGAACCCTTCATTGTTCTCTGGCTGCTGGCAGTGCTACCCTGTCTCTGTCCAGCTGTATTCCAGAGCTGAGGGCTTTGTAGGCAATGGATGCTGGAGCTGGCATGTGCCGACTTGTTCTGCTTGTCAGTGCCAATGGCAAAATGTTCAGGACTCTTGCAAGCTGGTTGTTACAAATGTAGCCATTATTTAAAATATAGGTGGTGTACACTTACAGTTAAATCAATTCTTTTAAAACATCTGTCATAAAGGTTTACAACATATGGCTCCCTGATTGTGTTTACTATGTTTTACTGCTGTTTCTGCTCTTGAGGCTATTAATGTCTCTCATCTCTGAACCATGGAAATACGGTGCCTCTCTTCCCAGCTGCATGCTCAGTGATGTCATGCTGGTAAGTTGAAATTGGCTGTCATGAAGTACAGACATCATGGAAAGTAGCAAACACTACAAATTGGGGCATTTGTTTTCTGGAGAGGCAGGAGTTAGTTGTTTACCAGGACACCACTACGCAGAGGTCATGGCTCTGCCCTATGGCACTGGGCACTGGAGGTTGGACCTTCCCAAATATTTTCTGCTGGAATAGCTCCTCTGAGATTTCTTTGAGATCCCATCCTCCCCTGGGAGATGAGGGTGAAGGGGGTACCTAGTACCAATCAGTCACAGCAGAGGGAAGGTGGGGTGGGTCAGGTGTGTGGTGGGCCTCTGAGCTGAGCTGCCCTCCCCTATTTGGGGAAGGGGTGCAGAGGGTCAGGGGCAGCTGGCGTGGACACTGGCCACCCAAGGTCCCTCTGGGGACCTTCATAGTGGTGCAGCCATCACACCCCCTGACTCCATCAGGGCATGTGGCTGAACTACAGTTTGGAAGGTAAAAAGAGCACAATATTATGGTCCTTTGACATCAAGGAGAGGGACTTTTCTTAGGTGGTGGGGAGTTTTCCAAAGAAGTAGCAATGCCATCCTATTAATAGCTGAGCATTGAAGTAGAGGATTTGTGCAAATTTTAGTTTGCACTGAGTTATGGAAATGTCATTAGTCTGTGAGAAGGCATTGCTTAAACTCAGGAACAAAATGGAAAGCTTTTCTTTTTTTGATAAAAGCCAGCTGAAAATGGACTGCCTCAAATTATTTGTGGAAATCAGTAAGGTCCTGAGAGAAGGACAGATGGAAGGAAAAAGTAAAATAGGCCAGTGGCCTCCTTTTACCCTGGAAGAACTTGCTGGTGTCTTTGAGGGCAGCATAGGATAAGATACTTGGGGACCATGTCCAGCCAGAGTGGTGACCACTTTGGCTTTCTCCCCAGCCACTGCCTGCCTGCTCCCAACATTGCTGGGCCTCCTGTTCCAAGAATTATGGAACAGGCAGTGTAGAAAGTCAAGGGGACCTGAGTTCAAATCTCACCTTGGCTATGACCTTGATATACTTCACCCTCCTCCTCTGTGAATTGGGATGCTCCTACGGTCATTGTGAAGATCAGAAGACAGGAAAAGAAAATGGCTAAAATGAGTCATTACTGGTATGACCGTGAGCCTGAGTTGAAACCCCGGCTCCCACTCACATGTTTCCTTCACCTCACAAGTGTGTTCCCACAAGTGAGTGAGCCCTGGGTCCAGACAGACAAAGGCAAGGCTGTTTGTACTGCAGGAGGGTTTCTTGGCTAGGGAGTATATGAGGTAAACGTAGTCTTCAACAGACTTGGATAATATCAGAGCTAAACATTATTGTTTGATGAGGAGACCAGACGGTAAAGTGCCAGCCAAATTGTCCTATGCATATTCCTGGTGCCAGTGACAGGCAGGCTGGGCTGGCCTTCAGCCCTCGTGGAATCTGGAGTCAAATCCCCACAGTTACCCTCATCCTATATTCTTCCTCACTCCCCACTCTGGGCCCTGACCTCATCTTGCACTCGCCTTGCTCCCTTAACCAATCCCTGTTTCTAGTAGTTTCTATTCACTGGGAGTGATAAGTAATCAGGCATATGAATCAGCACTCAGCTTAAAAACCAAAACAAACATAAAATTTCCAAAACATCTTTTTAAACCATAAGTCCTTTCATTCTGAAGTGAGATTTTGAAGAGACCATTATTTCACAGGCCATTATAAAAGTCAGAACAATTAAATAAAGAGGAAACAGAAAGGCCACAAGCAGTCTTGGAAGAGAGAGAACATTTTTCAAAATCATGACTTATTTACACATGAAAACCATGATTCAATCACTCTTCATTTCATGTAATAAATGGGTTCCAGTAGAGTTGGTCACATAAGATTTGTTTTTGCAAAGTAAATTTAATTTCTCCACTAATTTCCTTGTTTACATGTAAGAGAGAGTTTTCATGGGAGGAAAGGATTAGTCCCTTAATCTAGTCCTATATGGCAGTAACTTTGCCTATTTTTGACTTGACATTTTAACTTTTTTATTATGGACATTTTCAAACACATATAGAAGTTGAAGGCACAATATAAATAATAAATAATATAATTACCTCCAAGTGTCCAACACCTACCTTCAATAAGGTTGTGACACAGCCAATCCCATTTCACCTCACAATCCTGCTCAATCCCTCAGATGGATTATTTAGGAACAGATGCCAGACAGCGTATTTCATTTACAAATATTTCAGAAAGTATCTCTAAGAATAAAGATTATTTGCAAGTATACAGCCCTACCAGCAAATGAAATAATCAAGATAAATGGACAAATTCCTAGAAACATACAAATTACCTAAACTGACTTAAAAAGAAATAGAAAATCTCAGAAAAACTGATAAGAAATAAAGAGATTGAATAAGTAATCAACAACCTCCTAACAAAGAAAACTGAAGGATCAAATGACTGCATTGGTGATTTCTACAAAACATTTAAAGGAGAATAAGCACCAATCCTTCTCAAGCCTGTTCAAAATATTGAAGAGAAGGGAATACTTCTTTACTTATTCTATGAAGCCAGCATGATCATAATACCAAATAAGATAAAAACAATATGAGAAAAGAAAATTACAAACCAATTTCCTTTATTATATCTGTAAAAATTCTCAATAAAATATTAGCAAACTGAATCAATAGCATGTAAAAAGGACTATAAACCATGACCAAGTGGGATTTATCCCAGAAACTCAGGGGTGGTTCAACATAAGCAAATCAATCAATGCAATAAACCACATTAATAGATTAAGGGAAAAATGCATATGATTACTTCAATTGGTACAGAAAAGGCATCTGACAAAATCCAGCTCTCTTTCATAAGGATAGACATATAGATCAATGGAATAGAATTGAGAGACCAGAAATAAAGCTACACATCTATGACCAACTGATTTTTACAAGGGTGCCAAGTACATTCAATGGGTAAAGAATAGTCTTCACCAAATGGTGCTGGGAAAACTGGATGCCCACCTTCAAAAGAATGAAACTGAATCATTACCTCACACCATATTAAAAAAAAATGAACTCAAAATGGATCAAGGACCTAACTATAACAGCTGAAACCAGGAAAATCTTAGAAGAAAATATAGGGGAAAATCTTCATGATTAGGATTTGGCAATGGATTCTTAGATTTGACACCAAAAACATGAGCAACAAATGAAAAAAAAATCGGTAAATTATACTTCATCAAAATCGAAAACTTTTGTGCATCAAAGGATATTATCAAGAGAATGAAAAGGCAACCAGAAAAATCCAGAACAAATTCTTGGCTTCTTTAGTGAGAGGAATCTGGGAGGAAGAGAGAAGATTTGAAGAGACTTAAGAGACATGTCAATCAATTGCAATTTTGCAGCTTATTTGGATCCCCATTCAAACAAACAAGTTGTAAAAACTGATTGCCAATAATAAGGGAAATATAAATCCTAATTGGATATTTTCAATGATGATTATAATTTTTCAAGTGTGTTAATGTTTTTTGTTTTGTTTTGTTTTGTTTTTTAAACAAATCTATTTTATTGGTACATATTAACAAAGCATACAATTCATTCAATGTGTACAATAATAGTATTTGGTATAATCTCATATTTGTGCACTCATCATTTCAATCATTATCAGAGTATTTTCATTATTTCAACAATAATAGTAAACAAAAAATGACAAACAATAAACAAGAAAATTTGGGATATTTTTCTTTTAAAAAATGTATTCTGATAACATTCCCATTTTACCCATGTTTAAACATATAATTCAGTGGCATTAATTAAATTTACAATGTTGTGCTGCCATCATCACCATCCATTACCAAATCATTTCCATAACCCCAAACAGAAACTCTGTACCTATTAAGCCATAACTTCCCATTCACCCTTCTCCCCAGTCCCTGGTAACCTCTAATCTACTTTCTGTTTCTTTGACATAAAAATCAAATTCTAGATATTTCCTATAAGTAGAATGAAACGATATTTGTCCTTTAGAATCTGGCTTATTTCACTCAGTATAATGTTTTCAAGGTTCAGCCATGTTGTAGCATGAATAGGAACTCTTTTCCTTTTTATAGCTCAATAATATTCCATATTTGTATGTATATATACCACATTTTGTTTATCTATTCATCTGTAGATGGACACTTGGGTTGTTTCCATGTTTTGGCAATTGTGAATAATGCTATTATGAACATTGTCACACATATCTGTTTGCGTCTCTGTTTTCAATTCTTTTGAGGATAGCCTAAGAATGGAATTGCTGGGACTATCAGTCTGCCAAAGGGGTGCTGATGCAAAGTACCAGAACTCTGTTGGCTTTTATGAAGGGTATTTATTTTGGGTAGAAGCTTACAGTTACCAGGCCCTAAAGAGTCCAACTCAAGGTACCATAAGAGGTACTTTCTCACCCAAAGTCTGTTTGCCACGTGTTGATGCAAGATGGCGGGTGATGTCTGTGAGGGTTCAGCCTTCCTCCTTTCTCTTAGGGCTCCGTGGTCCCAGCTTCTTCCAATATCAGCTGTAGGCTGGGATAAGTCTTGTCTCTCTCCCTGTGGCTTATTTCTTTCTAGTCAGCTGCTCTGTTTTCTCCACAAGTTCAGCTGTAGACTATAGGCTCATCTCTCTTCCTTGGGCCGTGTCTATGGAGCACTCTCTCTTCCTGCGTATCTGCTTCAGTGTGTCTACTTCCATGTGAGAGTCTGTTTTATCAGCCCAAGAGGGCTGTGACTTGATGCTAAGCCCCACTTTAATGACGTGGTTGGATCAAAGCCCCAATCTTAACATAAGTTAATCAGATATCTCAGCTGAATCTAATATAATCAAAGAGCTATCCCACCAGAGGAACAGACCAGTTTACAAACATAATTTATATATATTTTTGGAATTCATAAATAATATCAAACTGCCACACTGGGTATTGGGGTTTGAATCACATCCCTCACAAAAGGCATGTTCAGGTCCCAACCCCTGGTCCTGTGGATGTGAACCTCTTTGTAAATAGGACCTTGGAATATGGTATTATTAAGGTGTGCCCAAACTGAATGAGGTGGGCCTTAATCCAATATGACTGAGGTCCATATAAGCAAAGGAAATCAGATGCAGAAGAGAAGCCATGGGAGAAGCAAGAAGCTGGACATCAACAGAACTCAGAAGAGAAAGGAGAAGATGCTGCCACGTGCACTGCCATGAGACTTAAAAACCAAGGACTGAGGATTCCTGCCAGCCAGCCACAGAGCGCCACAGTCTTTCGGGAGAAAGCATCGCCTTGCTGACCCCTTGATTTTGGATTTCTCTAGCCTCAAAACCATGAGTCAATAAAGTCCTGATGTTAAGCCAACTCATTGCGTGATATTTGTTTTAGGCTAGGAAACTAATATACTGGGTCATATGGAAATTCTCTGTTTAACATTTTGAGGAATCACCAAACTGTTTTCCACAGAGGCTATACCACCAGGTACCTGGTTACAAACACAATTTGCAAAATCAATAACTGCCTTCTATAACAACCATATCCAGCTAGAGAATAAGATGACAGAAAAGATTCCATTTATAACAACAAAAAGATATTTTACAAACACCAAAGTATAAACAAAAGTGCATGTAACTTGTAACCAAAATGTAAAACACCAAAGAGAGAAAATGAATGAAAACGTTTGATTACATGGAAAGACATTCTCTGTTCTCATATTGGAAAACTCAACCTTATAAAACTTTAAACTCTACTCAGATTAATCTATATGTGTATGGCCATCTAAATAAAAATAAAAAGAGAATTTGTTTGTAATTAGATAAGCTGATTTTTACCTATGAAAAGTTTTTATAGAAACGTTCTTACCAAAGAGGAAACACAAGGTAAAAGAACAACCAAGAAAATTCAGATAAAGAAAAGGAAGGATGGGGAGTAGCCCTTTCTTTTATTGAAACCTTACAGCATACGGAATTTTAAACATTTTGGCATTTTGGTGTAGGAATAGATAGATAGGCTAATGGAAAAGAATTGCAGGCAGAAATAGACCTGGAAAATCTCAGAATTTAGTTTATAATAAAGATGGCATTTAAAAGCAATAAAGCTGGAAGGTTTGGTCATTAAATGAAGTTAGGCAACCATCTGCATAACCATCCGGAATAAAGTTAAGCTGGGTCTCCACCTACCCCTTCAATCAAAATATATTCCAGATGTAATAAAAAAATTTAAGTAAAAAGTAAAGCTGTAAAACTGCTGGAAGAAAATATGGAAACATTTTTATCTTTGCTGGAAGTGGGAAACAAAAGGCTTGTCAAGCTAGACATAAATTCAGAAACCACCTTCAGAAGAAGTTGAGTAACATATTTGTAATATGTTTTTATCTAATAATTATATTATTAGATAAAATTGAGAACTCTCTGTAAATAAAAAACTGGAGTCAAAAGACAAATGATAAATTAGGGGGGAAGATACACATACATACTCATACAAAGAGCCAACTCTATGAATATATATTACATTTCAATTAAAAAACACCAAAATCTCAATTGGGAAATAGACACCCCTTCAAAACAAACAAACAAACAAAAACAAACAAACAAAAAACAAACAAACAAAAAACAAAAAAGCAGGTCACAGAACTCTAGTTAAAGGAATAGGCTGCAATTAAGTCATTGAATTGGAACTTGAAAAAAAAAAAAGGGCCAGAGCTGTAAGGGCTGTTAAAGGACAAGCTCCAGGGTGTATGCTAAGTGACAAAGTAAGGAAATGTAGAGGTGATCCCCTAAAGGGAAGCTTGGTGCTCTGGTGAGAGAGGAAGAACTAATTTGTAATGTGTCTTCCTACATAATACTTGAATTTTACATCATGTACATATGTTAATTCTTAATTTTGAAAACCAGGTAATTTTTAAGAAAGAATGTGGGAAACCCATGGCCACCACCAGCTGCTAAGACAAGGTGCAAACAGGACCCTATGGTGTAAGAAGGAAAGGCAGCCCTGACGAAGCCCAGTGTGAACTGGTGGGATTGACCAGTAGACCCTCCAATAAAACAGAAATGGACTGCTGGCTGGGGCTTCTGGAAAGGACCTTCAAATCTCTTTGTCCTCTTGAAGCAGGTGAGATAGGGAATCAATAGATGGATCTGGAACCTGGCAAAAAGTCCACGTGGACATCAATACCCCCAGATGGCTGCTGGAAGACCCTCATGAGATTCTCCCATTCGGAACGAGATTTCCCCTGGAAGCCAATGAAGCAGGCTTCATATCGGGAATGAATAGATGGATCTGGAACTTGGTGAAAAGTCCATGTGGACACCAATACCCTTAAGATGGCTGCTGGAAGACTCTCTCAAGATTTCAGAATGAGAGTCCTAGAGATTCCCAGGAGAAGCTCCAGATATCCTCCTGGGACATAATCATTGGCCCCACCCCGGGGATTGATGGGTGGGCTAATAAATCAAAACAGCAAACACCTGGGACTCCTCCCATACCATCAGCAAAGGGGTAGAATAATTAACAGTTTAAAAGGCAGGTGCAAAGGCCAAATAGCCCCTGTTGCCCTCCTGCTCCTGCTCCCGTCTGCTTCCGCACCCTGCTGCTGCTCTCGGGGCCCTTGTGGCTTCTGCACCCTGCTCTAGCCATGTTCCCCCTGCGTGGGTCAACATGCAAGGAGAACCTGGGCATTATAATCTATAATGGAAAATTCTAGTCTATAAATCAGCCCTCTCTATCACTCTTCAGCCACTTACCCTCTACCGGGGAACTGTGATCTGTTATTTTCTCCCATTTCTCTTCTCTCCCTACCTTAATAAATTACAGGCCTCAGTCACCTGATGTGCTCTGAAATTCATTTCTGCAGCGTAAGTCAAGAACGTAGATTAAATTCGGTAACACCAGGAGAAGCCCCAGATATTCTCCAGGGGCCTTATCATTGGGCCCTCCCAGGGGATTGATGGGTGGGGTAATCAATCAAAACAGCAAACAGCTGGGACTTCTCCAGTGTCATTAGGAAAGGGGCAGAATAATTAATGGTTTAAAAAGCAAGCGCAAAGGCCCAACCGGCCCTCTCTTGCCCTTTGACCCTTGTTCTTGCTTTCTGTGCCCTGCTCTTGCCATGCACCCCCACCCCCCACCCCACATGGATCAACACGCAAGTAAAGCCAAGGCATTTATAACCTATAATGGGCAATTGTAGTTTGTAAATCAGCCAATTTTATCACTCTTCAGCCCCTTCCTCTTTTTGGGATCCATGATCTGTTATTTTTTCTCATTTCTCTCCTCCCTACCTTAATAAATTACTGGCCTAATCAATGTGGCTTGTTCTTGAAATTCATTTCTTGCAGTTTAGTCAAGAACCTAGACAAAATCTGGCTATACTCTCAGCCCTGCCAAAGTAAGCTCCCAGGAAAACGAGCCATGTGTTCTTCTCTGAAGTCCTGGACATAGGAATGTGTCTAGAAGATCTTGTCATTGGCATCATCAGTCTGCTGATGAGAAAGACTGGCTTCTTGGGTCAGAAGGGAGGTGAGAGAGTTTTAGGAAGGGAAAGAGTAGTAGCAAAAAGACTCCTGGGGGATGGGCAGGGCAGTGGATTGGCTGTGTCCTGAGTTGGAGGCTGCGTGTGGGAGCAGGACATCCAGATACTTTCCCTATAGCTCAGGACAGAGCCCGGGGGTCCATGTGCCTTGTCCCTCTGGCTCTGCTACCCACCTGCTGCTGTGCTCCTAAATGTGCCCTTGTCTGGCATCTGAGCTGGCCTTGAATTCAAGTGAATGGAAATGTAATTGAGTCTACCTGATTCCACCCTGTTTCCACTCCAAAGATGGGAGGGATATCAGCTCTGTATCTGCCAATCTTGTCTGTCCTCCTGAATTAAGACATTTCCAGGTTCTCTACGTCGTACTTCAAAACCCAGCTCAGATTTAAAAATCTTTCCCTGACACGCCTTCCTCCCATCCTCCCCCAGAGAAAGTCTGTCCTTACTCTCTCCCATTCCTCAACCATGTTCACATTTTCTCTTACTATGTTTATCAAACTCTTTAGAACATTTTTTAAAGAGTTAATTTATTTATTTCTCCCCACCTCCTTGTTGTTTTTTACTTGCTGTGTCTATTTGTCTTCCTTGTTTCTTTAGGAGGCACCGGAAGCCGAACCCGGGAACTCCGATGTGGGGGGATGAGCCTAAATGCTTGAACCACCTCCACTCCCTGCTTTGTTGTGTCTCTCATTATACTTTTCCTCCCTGTGTCTCTTGTTGTGTCATCTTGTTGCATCATCTTGTTGCATCAGCTTGCTGCCCCTGCTTGCCGCGCCTGCCTGTCATGTCAGCCTGTTGCCTTCTTTAGGAGGCACAGGGAACCTCTGCTCCCTGCTTTCTCTGTTGTGTCTCACATTATGTTTTTCTTCTATGTCTCTTGTTGCATCATCTTGTTGTGTCAGCTTGCTGTGCCTGCCTCTTGCGCCAGCTCGCTGTTTTCTTTAGGAGGCATTGGGAACTGAGCCAGGGACCTCCCATGTGATAGGCGGGAGCCCAGTCACTTGAGCCATATCCACTTCCCTCTTTAGAATTTTTAAGCTCATTTTTTTCCCAAAGCCCCATGGCTTAGCGAGGTGGCTTGTGTGCAAAAGGTCTTAAAATGCTGGTGAATGGACTTGAAGGGAGGTGTAGGATGAGAACCTCCAAGTAGCTTTAGTTGCCTCCTTCAGTATTTGTTAGAAGTACGAAATACTAATAAATGTCACAATGATGGTTTTATTTTTTTAGATTATTACTGTAGGTAGGTTAGTCCTTAGCACAAGTGAGTCATTTTTTAAATGAGTGGCTTTTACAGACACATCATAATAAATTGTACTGCTACATGTTAAAAAAAATAGGGGATGATGTGGGAGAGGGAGATGAGTACATGGGAATCCCTCATACTTTCGATGTAACTTTTCTGTAATCTAAAACCTCTTTAAAAATAAAGTTTATTATTAAAAAAAAAAAAAAAAAAAAAAAAAAAGACATCAGGGCTCAAACACGGATACAAATATGATCCAGCGTAAAATGAGGAAGGAGCCAAAATGGGCTCTGGTGAACTCCGCCCTTGCCTTCTGGTGGAAGGAAAGGCCCGGGGATTGAATCTTCACATGGGCCCCTGCCTGGGCACTTCACCCTAGCCAAGGAGAGCTCTGGGAGAGCGAGGCTTACCAAGAGTCTCAGGGTGAATTCAGAAAATTCAGGTGGAAGATATGTGAGTGGATACCCTCAAATCTCCTCAACTCACCCACAACAAAACCCGAAAACCACCTAATATCTCATTGGTCGCAGAATGGACTTTAAAAATGGTGGGATACTCAACAATTAGGACAGAACCTCTACAACTGCACGCAAAAGCACAGGCAAAGCTCACTAGCACAATATTGAGCAAAAGAAGCCCGACAAGTCCATGTATGGAAAATAGCCCAAACTGCACACCTTAGCTATCTACCAGGAGATGACCCACGGGGGCAATTGTATTTGATGGGAGACACAAAGGCTTCTAAGGGAGGGAGAACATTCTGTTTCTTACACGAACAAGTTCTGGTAGTGAAAATTCATTGGGCTCTCAATTTATGATATGTGCTTTTTCCTCTAGGGCAGTTTTATTTCGATCATAAGTTATAGATCATCAGTGCCCAAGGGAAGCTACTTATCTATCTTCCCAGAAAGTGTCTTCATCCATTCTGTCCCCCACCTCCCACCGCCAAACTCACCAAGCTCCCCTCAGAGTGGGGGTCAGCATCATTAATAGGAAAAAAAAAGTGTGCTGATGTCATATGCTAGCCTTGCTTTTTTCAGCATGCTTTTTAAAATTTTTTTGTTCTTGCTTGAAAAGAGACCCTCCCCCCTCCCTTTTTTTTAAACTTCCTTCCTGGCATTTGAGTCATATCCCAAGGCCTTTGTCTGCTTTTGGCTAAGGAACTTACTGCTCAAGATGTTTGCAAGTTCTGCTGTTTGTTTCTCCAGGGGCCTTCTATCCAGATATAGCCATGAGCTGGGCAGAAATTTTTTGGAGAAGATGAAGTTTGAAAACAATGACTGGATTTTGTAGTAAGGAGAGACCACCTATGGTCACCTTTCCTGACACTCCCGAGATCAATCAAGAATCATGAAGTAATGAAAGGCCACTTTTCACAGTATGAGGGTACTTGAACCCAGAGATGTGCTTTTCAACCAACCCTGAATTTTCCAGAACACTGGAAGAGTGGTGGCAGAGGACCAGAACTGGGAAGAGCCCTGGGTTCCTTGCTCCAGTGCAGTGTTTTCTTTTCTGGAACATGATCTTGAGCAGAAACCTGGGGTAAATTAGAGCTGGGTCAGAATCAGGATGAATAAACTCACCCTTAGCTGACATGGCTGAGAGAAAGAGATGGGCTGCCTCCACCATCTTTTCCTGATCAGTGAAAACACTGGACTTCATGCATGACTTCTTTCCTATCAAGCACCCCAACAGGGCCATTGTGTGATGTCCAAGCTAGCCCCACTTTCCTTCAGATTCCCAGGCCCTTATCTGGCCCCTAGCTTTCCTGTTACAGAGGGCTTCTTCTACCTATTCACATGGTGAGTTATCCATGACAAGAGTTATCTATGCCCCCCCACACACACACACCAGTCATGGCTATGTGGATCTGCCACCCAAACTAAAAAAAGCATCATATAAATGTAAACCAGGGGTCTGCAATCTACAGCCTGTGGACCAAATCCAGCCTGCTGCCAGGTATTGTAAATAAAGTTTTATTGGGACACAGCCATACTCATTCATTTCCATATTTTTCTTTAGCTGCTTTTGGGCTACAACAAGTTGACTATTTGCAACAGAGACCCTTTGGCCTGCTGAAAATATTTGCTATCTGGACCTTGACAGGAAAAGTTTGCAACTCCCAATGTAAGGGATAGTTGGGTCATTTTGCCTGTGTCATATGCTTACATTTTAACCTTCTAGAGATAACATTTCCCACAGACATAAGGCTGCTGTGCTGGGAATTTGGGCATCTTCCCTGAATAGCGTAGGTGCTATTGCCTCACTGGCCCTTGCAGTGGCCGTCAAAGCCCTGCTTGCCAGCTCCCGGCACCTCTCAGGCCCAGGGTTGATCCCCCTCCTGCCCTGGGTCCTGAAGCTCTGGTCCTACTGAAGACTCAGCCTGGGGTTGGCAAGTCTTGACGTGAGTGCTGGTGGGCCTGTTTGGCTTCTCTGCAACTGACAGGTGATTAAAAAAGCAGCTTCCAAATAAACGTGTTCCCCCAGCTCCTTTTTGATTTTTTTACCTAAACTTTAAAATTTTGAGATCATTGTAGTTTCACATGCAGTTGTAAGAAATAACACAGAGTAAACACCGTGCAAACTCTGCCCAGTTTCCCCCAAGTATAACTAACATCTTGCAGAGCTATAGTGCAAGATTACAACCAGGAAATGACCTTGATGCAGTCAAGACACAGGACATTTCCATCACCACAGGGATGCCCCGTGTTTCCCTTTTATAGCCACACTCATTTTCCTCCCACCCCAGGCCCTCCTTAACCCCCGGCAACCACGAATCTGTTCTCCATTTCTATAATTTCATCTTTTCAAGAATGTTGTGTAAGTGGAATCACACAGCATGTATGATTTAAGGATTGGCTTTTCTCACTCAGCATCATTCTCTGGAGATTCATCCAGGTTTGCGTATATCAAAAGTTTGTTCCTTTGTGTTGCTGAGTAGGATCCCATAGTTTGTCCATTCGTCTGTTGAAGGGCATCTGGGTTGTTTCCAGCGTTTGGCTACTAGGAATAAAGCTGCTATAGATATTCATGTGCAGGATTTTGTGTGGACATAGATTTATAACAGCAGAAGTTCAGAGGGGTCTGTGACCAAGAGAGGGCCAGGCACCCTGGCTGTGGAACCTCTTTCCTTGGAGACGAGGAGCTGTGGATCCCCAGGTTGGAATGGATAATGACATGCTCAGTCTGACCAAGTGACCTTCTCCCTCTTGCCACTGTGCCTATCCTAAACACTACCTTTGCTTTGCTATCTTTCCTTTAAAACAGGGGTTCTTTTTTTTAAGATTTATTTTATATATTTATCCCCCCACCCCACCCCCACCATTGTTATTTCTGCACTTGCTCTCTTGCTCTCTGTGTCCAGTTGACATTTGCTCTCTGTGTCCTCTCTTCTCATTTTCTCTTTTGGAGGTACTGGGAACCGATCCTGGGACCTCCGATGTGGGAGAGAAGCACTCAATCCCTTGAGCCACCTCAGCTCCCTGGTTTGTTGTGTCTCTCATTGTCTCTCCTCTTTGTCTCTTTTTGTTGCACCAGCTCTCCACGCAGGCCAACTGTCCATGCGGGCCAGCTCGCTTTTGCCAGGAGGCCCCAGGTAACGGACCTGGGACCTCCCATATGGTAGATGTGAGCCCAATCCCTTGAGCCACATCACTTCCCAAAACAGGGGTTCTTAACCAGGGGTCCAGGAAGATTTCGGGGGGTCCATGAGCTTGAATTGAAAATTCAAAAAACATTATTCTTGTGGGGACGTGTTGGTGCAGGTGTGCCATAAAACTGCTGCTACATTCTGAGAAGGGGTCCGTGGTTTTCACCTGGCTGGCAAAGGGGTCTGTGGAACAAAAAAGGTTAAGAACCCCTGCTTTAAAAGCATACCCTAGTGCGTTTCAGAAAGGGGACTTTAACATTTTGTAAAGAGACACAGGAGGAGGAGGAAAGTTTGGGAGGAACGTGTAGTTGTGGGGCCTGTGAACAATATCTCAGTGCGACCCCAACTTGAGAAATCTTGATGTTTAGAAAAATGACAAAACCACCACATGGATAGGAATCTTTCAGAGATCATTGAGGATGAACATGGGTTGTCTGATGGAACTGCGGAGATGGAAAAAGGTGGAGAAAGGTAGCTAAACGTAGAAAGGAAGGGTCTGTGAACTCTAGCAAAGGCAGAGCTCAGCAGTGATGAATGCTCTTCACTTCTATTAACAGGGGACCTGGAAACAGCAGATCCTTGGCCTGTCCTTGTGCCAGGAGCCTCGGAGCCAATGGTAAACCCTGGATTGCTTTTGAACTTGAACATTACTCCTGAAATATTGACACATTGGGAATGTACATTGGGAATATCGATTGGATGTCTCAGCTGACCAGGTCTAGTTCCCTGTTAATTCTCTTTCATGCCACACTTACCCTAGAGATTCAAGAATTCATTTGATAGTTATTTATCACCTACTCTTGTATTAGGTGCTGGGGAGCCAGCGATGGACAAGAAAGACGAGTGGGGTTTACAGTCTACACTCACTTGTAAAGTTGCCAACATACTAAGCTCTAGAAGAAAGGTGCAAGGTAGAGAGGTTTACTGTGAAAGCAAATGACAGGGAAGTCAGATCTAATCTAGAAAGATGGGCAAAGCTTCACCAATACATAAAGGAGTTAAAGGTGGTCACTGATCTATGTGTGTGTGTGTGTGTGTGTGTGTGTGCGTGCGCATGACAGGCCAGAACATACAGCATGTACAAAGGACCTATGGAGAGGACCAGGAAGCCCAAAGAACTGTGGCCAGAGAATGTGGAGCTGAAAATAGAAAAGAGATGAGTGGCAGGCAATGTCTACTAGGCCATGCTAGGGTGTTCATTTTTCTCCTAGGAAGAATGGAAAGCCATGTGAATGAATGAAATGAAATGAGCATATTTATGTTTTCAAATAATCTCACCTCAAGTGTGGGGAAGAGGGATGACGACTTAGGAAATGGTGCAGAGGTCCAAGGGAGAAGTGGTGGAGGTGGGGAGCGGGGAGGTTGTGGGCAGGTCAGAAGAGGGTGCTGGGGGATTGATGACGGATGAGATATAAGGGGCATGGAGAGGCAGGAAGGATGCCTACTAAACTGCATGTATAACTGTATGGATAGTGGGGTGGGGAGAGAAAGTGAATTTGGTTTTGGTCTTGTTAGCTTTGAGGCGACAGGTGAAAGGTGAAGTCAGCAGCTGGATATTTTGATCTGGAGCTGTTTATGGTGGAAATGCACATCATGAGTCTGTGAAACAGAGTCACCCAAGTACTTGGAGGAGATGAGATTGTCTAGGGGGCATAACAGGCCCAATGAGCCCTAATGGGCACCAAGAAATGACAGGCCAAAAGGAACCCAGATGGGGCAACCAGAGGTGTCAGAAAGAACCTGGGGCACATGGACTTCTGACATCAAGGGAAGATTCCAGAAAGAATGGGTTAAAGGTCAAATAACATGGAGACTGAAAAGGGCCCAGGGTAGTTAGCCTCATGGAGATCACAGGTGATTTGTGTTCAAGTTGCTTTCATGGCATCAAAGAGACAGAAAAAAGATGGCAGAAGACTTAGAAGTGAGTGAGAGCTGAAAAATGAGAGGAGAGGGACCCAACTTGTGAGAAGTTGGGGATGGGGGAATGGAGGGAGGAAGAGGCTGAGTGGGGAATGTGCTTCCAGGTGATTCACCGACTTGGTGAAGATGCCTTTATCATCTGCCGTCCTGCTGGCTCACCCCTCCGCCATCTGGCTGGCTCGCCCCTCCCTGCATGAGAAGAGCATCCTTTGGGGTTGAATGTTTTGTTAACCTCCTGTGTCTTTAAGAATCCGGTTGCTGTGGTACAGGGAGGAGAAATAACAGTAAATTTCAATCAGAGTAGGACTGCATTCAGAACGGTCCCCTTATCCCTTCTGATTTTATTTTGATATATGGAGCTATGCAGTTTCCAAGTAAAAGACACTGGGTATTTCTGCATCCCCACCCTGTTTATAACATGAAAATCAGGGCTGAAGGGAGACATGCTTATTTGAATTTTGTGGAACAAGCTGGTTTTGCAATGTGGCAACCAAACTCCTGCATGTTAGTCACTATTTTAAATTATAATTTTTTCCCCCTTTGGGCTCAGAAGTGAATTAAAAACACACCACAATCACTGCTGTCTTTAAAGCATAAAAGATAAAAGAAACAGGGAGTACTTGCTGCGTTACTCAGAAGAAATGCTGGAAACACCGCCCCTCACCCACCCCCGGGCACTCTGGCTTGGCTTTTCTTGGGCACTGGTGTGGAGTGCCTCTGTGTGAAGTGGCCTTGTCATGTCGTGTCATGAACAGGTGAAAGATGCTCTAGGCCAGGTCTGCAACGGCTTTTGCATGTTGGAACCTGAAGCGGTGCATGTCTCACTCTCCTTTCTGCCTCCCACTTCATTCCCACGGGAAAAAAGGAAAGCAAAGGCAGCAGATGTGTGGTTGACACACCATTGGGTCTCTGACCAGCTCAGTAACATTCAGTTCAGTGCCCTCCCTGCCACCTGTGGCTCCCCCTCTTACTGGAACCCAGGAGGCTTTGCAGGCTGTTGGAGAATGGACAGGCAGGCAGAAAGCCAGTCCTTCCAAGTGGATCACTGGCAGCTGCTCCAGCCGCCGTTGAAACGTTTGCAGGTATAACCAGCACCTCCCTCCTTCACTTAGCTGCTTCCCTCATCGTCAGCCCCCGGGCAAGTGAGGGCCACTGTTAGGGATTGAATTGTGTCCCCCACAAAGTTGTTCATATCCCAGTCCCTGGCCTCATGGGTGCAAACCCATTTGCCAATAGGATCTTTCAAGATGTTATTCGTTAAGCTGAGGCCAGTCTGAATCAGAGTGGGCCTTCATCCAATATGATTGGAGTCCTAATGAGCAGAGGAATTTGGACACAGGATGAGGAGGCAGAAGGAGACAGATGGCCATTTGACAGAGGCAGAGACTGAGTTATGGTTTGACAATATGACATTTCCAGAGTGTTACAGACTGATAGCCTGCTGATAGCTTGATGTTTGGACTTTTAGCCTCCAGCTGGCTTGGACCCAGGAGCCCTGGCAAATGAAGACACTCTCCTACCAGAATCAATACCAACTACAAGACTTTTCTCTCTTCTTTAATAGCAGGGTGGTGATGGTTTCTTTTCCCCATAAAGGTTCTGCATTTCATCTGGTTCCATCTGAAACTATGAATCACACTTTTTACACCCTGCCTTCCCCCGTGTTGCCAGACCTCTGAGCTCCTGGTTTATCTTGTCTCCCTTTACCAATTGTTCCTAGAAGATAAAAGTGGGAGGGCAACCTGTACTCTCCTTCTGGGAGAATATAACAGTTCTCTTTAGAGCCTGGACTGATATTTGGTGACTCCTAAGCTGAGGTGCCTCCAATCAGTGAAATCTAAGTGTGACAGTTTGAATTTGGTGAATCTCAGAAAGAGATTATGTTCTTAAACTAATCCATTCCTGCGGGTGTGGGGCCCTCTGGTTGCATTAAATTCAGTTAAGGGGTCTTTGATTAGATTGCTTGATCAGTCCACTTTAGGGATTTGGATTGGACTACCTCAATGAGCCATGACACAGGTTGGGTCTCCACATTCTTGCTGGATCTTAAATAAATGGAGACATATTGTTAAAGAGGACACAGAGAAAGGAAGCCACCATTTTTCACCCTGCCATGAGAGAGAGGACTTGAAGATTGCTAACAGCCAAAGCTTAAGCACAAAGCCCCAAGAGGCTGGGCCCATGGAGCAGCTCACGGCTGAAGAGATGGTGACCCCAGAGTGGAAGGCAGGGACCTCGGCAGAGATCGGCGGCCATGTTGCCTCGCCAGTAGCTGACTTGGGTGAGAAAGCATCTCTGCTGATGCCTTGATCTGGATATTTCACAGCCTCAGGACTGTAAGATTTTCCTCTAATAAAATTCCTATTATAAAAGCCAACCCATTTTTGGTACTTTGCATTGGCAGCCCTGTGGCAAACTAAAACACCAAGTAACATCAATAGCCTCATAGAATTAGGCAAACAAACCCAACCACAGACAGACAAACCCACATTCCAGGCAGGCATGCTAATGGAATCAGCCAGAAATCAAGATGTGGGGTGTCTGTGCAGTGCAGGCCCGTCTTCACTGTGATTCTCATCAGTTCTAATGCGCCCTGGTGTATCGAGGAGAAGATCTGTGTTTCCTGTCTTGGAGAATCCAGTCTTAATCAGAATGCCTGACATAACGACCTTTCTCTGTCATTTTGGCACTGGAACCTCAGGTGCTCTTATCTGCATGTGTTACCTAGGGACCTTCCCTAGCTGCTAGAGTTGTGAGACCACTATGCCCCTACCCCTGCAGCTTACCCTGCCTGTCTCTACACCATTCCCTCCTTCCAAGGAGAGGAGACAGACAGATGCAGACCAAGCAGTTTGCAAAAAAGGCAAAAAAAAATTTTTTTTTTAATTTTCAAGAAAAAAGATAACAAAAAGCACCCTCATTTGTTTTCCAAAATGACAGACTTGAAGTAAATTCCTTGACCCATTCTTTATGAGATCATTATTCATTCGTTAATCAGTAAATATCTGCCACAGCAACACTGCTGTTTGGCTGCTGACCATGTTTTGCTTTGCTCCTGTGTGGCCGTGTGGCCCCTGTCCTGTGTGGAAAGGGGGTCAGAGTGTTATACTGTGTCTTTCATAGAAGGAAAACTAAAGGCACTGGAGAGTTGAGTTACTTGCCAGAAGGCACAAGCTTGCACCAGCGACAAGAGGAGAATTTCCATCCAGAGCTCAGGTCTTTGACCTGTAGCCTTGCACTTCAAGTCCAGTGGGAAGAAGCCAAGCATCCGTGGAATACCTGAGGTGAATCAGAAAGGCCAGATTCGAAAGAGGAAACAAGTCTTGCCTCAGGGCACGCAGGGTGTATCACACTAGAGACTGCAGAGGGAGAAACCCACCCAAGGTGGATTGGAGCTGTATGTACCCCAGAAAAGCATGTTCTTACACCTAATCCATTCCTGTGATGTGGACCCAGTAGAAGTTGGGCCTTTTGATGAGGTTACTTCAGTTACAGGGTGACCTACCTCAATCAAGATGGGTCTCAATCCAGCTGGAGTCCTTTATAAGAAGAAATTCAGAAAGACAGAGAGAAAGTCACAGAGGGAGTAGCCAGAGGCTGAGCATCAATGCAATCCGGAAGAGAAGGGAGAGGCTGGGAGACACCGCCATGTGCCTTGTCATGTGACAAGCCAAGGACCATGGGTAGCTGGCAGCCGGCCAGAAACCACACAGTTTTTGGTGAGAAAGCGTGGACTGGATGATGCCTTGATTTGGGCTTTCTCTTAGCCTCAAAACCATAAACAGATACATTCCCAAGGTTTAAGCTGAACCATTGCATGGGATTTGCTTGAGGAGCCCAGGGAACTAAACACCTCCGCTTTGCCGACCCATCTGAACGAGCCACGTCCGACAAGCTCCTGGCTCACCTCTGAGGAAGAGTCCAGCTCTGAACTAGGGACTCTGAACCTCTGGGCCAGCCTGTTGGTGTTCCAAAACTAGGGGTGCAACCCCTGGTTGACCACACGGCTGTCAACAGCCTTGGAGGCAAGGCTTGGAGACTGCGAATCTGCCGCCAGTCAGAAAACCTCAGGTCGTGTTGAATCCCAGCTCCCACTGCTGGGTTTGGAAGCACACACACACAGCACCCCATGCCCAGCGTGCCTCTCCCTGGATTTCTGTGCCCGCCAGTCTCTCTGCTCTGCCCTGCTCTTCCCCGTCCCCCTCCAGAGGCTCCCTTGAAGCAGGCTGTCCTCTCTTCCAAGTGCAGGTTGGGTACTGTCGGACGTTGCTCTGCTTCTGGTTCTTTGGGAAGTGATGTGGCACTGAGGTAGGGCATGCTAGACTTTTCCTTCCTCTGGGGTTTTCTTGGTGGCTCTCTGAGACTCAAATAGAGGGCAAATAATAACCATAAGCATAAGAACCCCTATGTAATAAATGAGACTGTATACCCATGGCTGGTAATGGCAATTGCTGATTAAGCCCTTACTGTTCCAAATGCTTTACTAAGTCATTTCATTTCACTCTTATGCCCCAGTGACGTTACATGGAAGGAAACCGAGGCTCAGAGAGGAACGATACTTGTTCACAGCCACACCACTGATTAGCAGCACATTTTGACTGGTCTAAAGAAGGTGGGAATTATTATTCCCATTTTACACTGAGTCAGTCAAACTTGGGGATGTCAACCGAGGCAAGACAAGGTAACAACAGCTGACCTGACTGCGAAGACCGGGCTGACTTCCTGGCTTTCTGGCAGTGCTCCTGGGACACAGGAGGTGGCTCCCCTGCAGCCCCATCACCCAGCCGTGAAGGGAAGGTGCTAACACCCACCCCAAGGTCTCAGTGGGCTTGGACCTGGAAGCACCTCACACCTGCAAGGTACTTGATGCATGTGTGAGGCAGTTGCCTTTTTCAGATCTAGTTTATACTTCTCAGGAAGTTCCAAGATGCCACAAGATTCCCCAGTTAGTTTCTCAAAGGAAATGACATTTTCTCTGAGAAGCAGGTCTACCTATTCAGCCTAAAGAACCATTTTCCCCCTGAACTGTTAGGTTATTGTTCTCATTTTCACAGAGAATAGAATCTTCGCATATTAGGCCAAAGAGATCATTTTTATTTCTATAAAATTATATTGTGCAGAAAGGGCCAAATTGTTGTGCAATGTATTGGAACCACAGAAAATGTTGTGAAAGCCAAACAGATCCTACAAACCATCTGCATTGGCTGTGTAAACGTCACTTACACACACGTCATGTGAGAGATGTCACTGCACATTAAATGTGCAAAAGGATCCTGCTGAAAGATGTTCGCCTGGGTGATTTATCATTTCCAAATGCCGATGGAAGAACCCTGTTTATCAAAGCCAGTTGCCAAGAGTTGACCACAAGTTAACCTTAAAAACAACATTCAGCTGGGTCAAGTTTTCTATAAATATTGTGCATGAGAAATCACGTTAGGAGAGTATTTACTAAATGTGGAAAAATCAATCATGCTTCCAGAAAAATGTTTACCCAGCAAGGGATCCAAACAAAGCCTTGACAGTCAGAGAAATCTTTGAAAAAGAAAAGCCTTAAGTCTTGAGCAAATGTAATAGAAGTTTTGCTCCATTTGGTTCCTGCCTCGGTGGGGATGAGGTCGTGAAGGTGTGTGGTGTTTTCCTTTTTCTCTCTGCTTCATTGCAGTAATAGGATGGGTGACTCTTGTTTACTGAGTGTTTGCTCTGCCCCAGTCCCTCCAGGAAACATCCTGCAGCTATTATCACAATTGATTTAACTCTTACCACAGCATGGAAACCTTCTTCTTCACCTAGTTTTACAAACGCAGAAAGTGAGGTTTCGGGTGGTGAAGGGATTGGATCACAATGGCAAGGTCAGCAAGGGGTGTAGATGGGGCTCAAGATTTAGCCTTTGAGGTAGATAAGGGGCAGGGGTCTCTGGAAAGACCTCCTGTTGTGGGAGGTGCTCACACGCCAGTCCTGTTTTACGGGCTTCAAAGGCATGAACTCACTTAATTCTCACACAACTCCTTGAGATACAAAGTACTGTTTGTCCCCATGTCACAGTTGGGGAAATGGAGCCAGGGAGTGATTCAGCAGCTTGTCTGAGCTTACCCAGCTCGAAAGGGACAGAGCGGGGCTGGAACTCAGTGCAGACACACCCTGTCCTTTCAAGGCAGGACAGTCAGCCAATGGACTGGCCACCCTGTGTGCAAATGTGTCCTCACGGAGCTCTGCCAAAACGTGGCTCACAGGCTCGTACCCAGAGCGGGTCCTTGCGGCGCCGTGCACCTCTGCACTACAAATGAAGCATGTAGCAAGCAACATTAATGATGGCTCTTTCTTTGTTCCATAGTTTTAAAACAAGCAATAATAAGAGGAGAAAGTTCTGTTTCAAAATTGCTGTTCAAATTCATTTACATACCTCATATGTGAACTAAAATCTGCACTTACCATGCAAAACTATCACGTCTCACAGTTCCCGCTCTGCTCTGCTGTTTTAAACTTTAAACACAAAAACTCTGAATGGTCACAGAGTGGTGGAATTGAAGCAACTCAAGTTCTATTTCTTCCTCTTTACCCTTACTATGCTGTCACTGCTTACCATGAGTCAAATGTATAAAGATGGGAATACGTATTCTTACAGAGGTCAGAGGTCAATGTGAGCTTGAGTGATTCCCACCGCTAAAAACTTGCTCCCAAAGAACCGTGAATGGGTGAGTCCACAGGGGCTGGAGACCTATTTTATAACTGGGAATCCTCTAAACTAAGCTCCTTGTAGAATACAATGCTTTTTAAAGAATAAGCAATTCAGAGTTGCCACTCTGACACATTATTAGAACAACAGTGACCACCACTATTGTTTTAGGCCAAAAAAAAGTATTTTATTTTTCCAAAGAGGAGAATTTTGTCATTGACATTTGTGGCAGATTGAATTATGTGCCCCAGAAACACATGTTCTTAATCTGAATCCATTCCTAAAGCTGTCCTTTTGGAGAGGACCATGCTGTAAGTCACGTGGCAAACTGAATGAGTTAGGGCTTTAATCTGGATTACTGGTATTCTTTATATGCAGAATGGAATTCAGGCATCAAAAGAGAAAGCCAGGTGGAAGAGAAGAAGCTGGAAGACAACAGAACCCAGAAGAGAAAGGAGAAGATGCCGCCATGTGCATTGCTATGTGATGAAAAAGCCAAAGGACTGGAGAGTGGTCCAGCTGCCAGCCCCAGAACACCACAGTCTTCTGGGAGAAAGCATCACCTGGCTGTCACCCTAATTTTGGACTTCTCCTAGCCTCAGAACCACAAGCCAATAAATTCCCCTCATTTAAGCCAGACCATTGTGTGGTATTTGTTTTAGCCTTTGGGAAACTAGGGCAAGATTGTTTCGGATTGCTGGGACTTGGCAAGAAGAAAAGAAAATTAAAAAGGAAATGTTTAAAAGACTGACTTTTAATCAGATTTATTACTGTTTTAAAGTTCTTGACAGATGATTCACTGGTTCATCCCCTGCATCTTCTGTGTCTCAGACCTGTGGCAGGGCTCTTTTCTGCCAGCTTACCTGGACACTGAGATGCACAAGTCCTCTCTGGGAACTTGGACCACAGGCATCCCTTGCCTCTCTAGGCCATAGCTAGGGACCACAGCATCCTTTGGAAAGTGTCCTTCACCTACTCAGAGAAGTGCTCCTAACAACCTGGTGTCAGCCAGGTCCCCACTGGGGGTCCCGTCCCTTGTCCCACGTGTCTGGCACAAAGTCATAGGTACAAAGCCCATCATGCACTGCAGCCCACATCTCCTCCCCCTACACATGCTACAAAGACAGCCTGGTGCATAGTAAACACTCAAACTACATTTATTGAACGATGAACAAAGGGGAGAAACCAACTCACTCTCTGTTGGACCTTGCTGTACATAACAGGAAAAATGATGTGGTTTTTGTATAACCTTCTTCATTTGATTTTTAGTTCAGGGGAAAAAAAACCCAAAAGTCAAGTCAGATGCCCAAGTAATCCACAATCAGTGTGCTCCAGAACTGTTAAGAGATTATGCTGTCTCCATATTTGAAATCAGAAGGGTCCATCCCAGCATAAGGTAAAGTGAATTGGTAAAGCAATTTAAAAAAAGAAAGCTCAGAACAGACATAAAAGACAAATATTAGTATGATTCCACTTATATGAAATATCTAGAGCAAGCAAATTCATAGAGACAGAAAGTAGACTAGAGGTTCCCAGGGGCTGGGGGGAGAGTTTCTGTTTGGGTTCATGAATAGGTCATATAATGGATGGTGGTGATGGTAGCAGAACATTATAAAAGTAATTAATGCCATTGAATTGTACACTTAAAAATGGCTAAAATGGTAAATATTTATATATATGTTACCACAATGAAAAAAAAAAAGGACAACTCTGAGTCTTCACTGAGATTCCAGAATTGCCACCCCATTTGGGCCATCTCTCTATCACTCCATCACATGATAGTGCTGCTAGATGTATGATCATTCTAGGATGCTTAAAATGGCTTTCATCCAAATGTCTGCCAAGGAAGGTCTTCCATGCTTCCCACTGCTGATTATTCTTCTTTAAGGTTCCATCCTTGGAAAGGTTTTATTTAATCTCCATGTGAAACAAATGTAGTGAATCAGCAACAGTGAGAGAACTTGGGTATGTGAGGTTCAGAACTTCCTGAAAGTTTTGCATCCAAAATATTCTAAGTACTTGGTAAAACTCAGCTCAATGCCACCCAGGGACTTCTCCCATGAAACTTGCAGGCATCATCCCTCAGTTCTTTGGACAGTTCCATATAGGCAAAAGAGGACAACTGGGGAGTCCTGGGGCTGGGGAGAACCCATTCTATAATATCCCAGGTCATTTAGCACAGCCAAACCTGGCATTTGAACAATAGCCCTAAGCACTAAAGAAGCAAAATGCTTGGCAAATCCTGCAGGAGCACACGAGTTAATGAAGGACTGTAGCTCTGGCTGCACAGACAGAAGAGGAAACCTCGAGAAGGAGTCTGTGTTGTGAGTTTTTATGCCAGGCTGGATTGATTCTATAAGATGTTAAATAAAATTTTAGACATGCGACTTCTCCCTGGAAGAGCTTAACACTGACCCTCTCCGAGCTCCAAGGTACGGTCCTTACATGTGGCCAGGACACCAGGACTCCCTGACTACTTCCCCAGCTCTGGGAGGGAATTTAGGGTCCTGGAGAGTAAGGTCTTGGTGAGCTGTCTCCCCGCATCCAGAGTTCACAGCCTTCCACCACCCTCACCCTTTGGCAGCACAAGTGGGAAGCCATGAAATCCTTCTGCATACCTGCTCTTAAATCCCCAATCCATCATGTACCAAGAACAGTCTTCTCTAGATCCTAAACATCTTTTGAACCTGCTGTCTCGAATCCATGTGGATCACCCTAGTCCAACTCGCCACCATCTCTTACTGAGAAACCTGCAGTAGCCTCCTTAGGCGTCCTCCCATGCCACTCTGGGCCCTTTGCTCCATCCCCATTCAGCACTTGGAGTTTCCCCAGGGTTTTAGAACAAAGTCCCAGATCCTCATTATTTGGGCTCCCAGGGCTCTTCTCCCTTCTATCCACCTTCCCTCCCATGCCCAGTTTCACCATCCTTCATCCGTTCCCTCTTGAAGGTCTCCATCTTTCCATGGCAGAGACTTGGTCTGTGCTGTTCCCTATATCTCCCTGCTACTCCCCCTCTTAGCTGGTATCCTTAGATACCAGAACCATTGCCCTTCTTCCCCAGAGGAGCCTTCTTAACTGCCCCAACCCCCCCCCCCCCACACACACACCAGGTCACAACCCCTGAAATTGCTTTTCCCAACACCCTGAACTTTTCTCTTCTGGATTCCTTCAAACTGCAATGAAATCATTAACCAGTGCTGTGACTTATGAAAATTTGTCCGCTTAAATAGACTTCAAGGATCATGAAGAAGGGAGGCCCCTCCTAGAATGCTAGTGCCTAACTATGCCCATAGTAGGTGTTTAATAAGTACTTATTGAATGAATGAAGGAAGTAAGGAATCTCCACAGGCACTAAGGAATACTGGGAGGACCCTGTGGGTTCTGGAAGAGAGTCCCTGGAACATCTTCTCTAAAATAAAAAGGATGCAACAAACATTCTCTGAGGAGTCTCCAACTGGAGCCTAAAGTGGGCTTCTCCCTTGGGGAAGCTGAGAGGCAGTGAGCTCCTAACCCTCATGACAATCTAACTCAACTCTCCATGATGGACTGACATGGCAGATGCTGTTGCCACACCTGTAGCCCCTCTACCTGTGATTCTATACCTTGAGGTCTCCTCATAGGTCAGTCCAGCGCATTGAGGAGCTGACCCTTCAGTCAGTGACTGAGGGCAGCTGGAAGATAAACACTCCTGATTCCTCTCCCCTCGTGTAGGACAACTCTGAGGCATGTTCTACATTGTCTCTGAGTGTCCCAGTGGAGCTGAGCTCCAGTTGTCCCCAGGGTCACCTGCTCATTAAGTTATTTGTGCTGGCTCCTCCCCTTCCTGTCTTACTTTCCCTCTGTGGTGGCTCATGTCACATGTCAACTTAGCCAGGTTATAGTGACTAGTTGTTTGGTCAAGCAAGCACTGGCCTGATTGTTACTGTGAGGGTATTTCATAGATGGATTAAAATCATTAATCAGTTGATTGCATCTCCAGCTGATTGCATCTACAATCAACAGAGGAGTTGCCCTCAGCAATGGGGGTGGGGGTGGGGGTGGGGTGTCTCCTTATCCAATCAGTTGAAGGCTTTAAAGCCAGAACTGAGGATTTCAGAAGTCAGAAAAAAGAATTTCTGCCTCACCTTCAACCATCGAGCTTTCCCTGAGGAATTTGTACTCAACTTCAGTATCACCTTATCAGAGTTTCCAGCTCACAGTCTGCTCTACAGAATTCAGACTTGCCAGCTCCATGGTTGCTGGAGACAATTCCATATAATAAATGATATATATATATCCTGTTGGTTCTGTTTCTCTGGATGTCTTAACCTTTCACAATATTTTATCTATGATGCCTCAGCATCTTTCTTTGACCCGGCCGGTTGCCCAACACAGACCTTTGGTCTGGTTAGCAGACAGTTTTCCACCCCTGGGGCATAAACTGTCCCCAGAGCTCCAAATCATATCTGCGACCACCAGCCACACACTTCACTCAAAACCTACATACAGCTGGTCCCAGATGAGAAGCCCACCAAGTGCCCCTCTCTCAGGACCCCACAATCCCACAGTCCAAGCCCATGGGTCCCTCTCGCTCTGCTTGTGTGCTCCTCACCTGCTAGTTGAGCCACCCGAGCTGATAGCACTTCCCGGTGATGTGACAGGGACGCGGAGCCCTTCTCGTCCCGGGACCTGTGAGTGAGAGAATATACTTCCTCACACATTATGGTCTTGGTCTCCTGTTTTGTTGCATACAACCTTCACCTAGACCCAAATTCAGAATCCCTGCTCAATTGAGTGCCAAGCACGACCTGATTTAGATCCTAAACTTCCTTGCCTCAAGGTCTGCTTCTGGGAAATCCCAACCGAAGACGGCCCAGATGAGTCAAACATGTCTGTGATTGCAGGAAAGGAACACTTTGATTTAAGGGCTTTGACAGATTGCCTGCCACGGCCTCGATTCTCATTCCCTGCCTAGAATCCAGACTATGGCTGAACCCAGCACAGCAGGCGCACAAGCCAGGGCCACGAGAGGTGTTCTTGTTTTCTTTTCTTGAGGATGCTTTTGGGTGACCCCGACACCTCACAGAGTAATAACTCGCACTCCACAAACCCTGAAAACTGCCAACTTTCACCCCATTCAGTTCAATGTTCTTGGGGAGTTTGGCATTGTGTTAAAAAAGCAGACATTCCCACGGCCCAGTTCCTATTTAAAGAATGCCCGCCTATCTATTTAAAGTCCCTTATGGGGGGAATAAAGGGAAAAAGACTCCCAAATCCAATGGGGGAACATGAGATAGGCAAAAGGAAAATCCACTTTACTTCTAAAAAAGGCTGAAAATTAGAACTATCCATGGCCCCATGTCTCAAGTCTCAGAGTTGTTGTTTTTTTCCTCCCCTTTTCACTGGAATTTTCAAAATGAAATTTTATTATGGTTACTAAGTGAGTTTTTCAAGTTCCTAGCTATCCCACCCCCCCTACCCTCCAAGCCCCATCTCATTTAGTAACATGCCATTTAAGTCCCTCATGCAGATGGGAAAAGAGAATGAAGCCAAAATAAAGCTGACCGTATCTCTGGGCTAGAAACTCCTTTTCCCCCAACGACACAGCATTTCCACAGCTCTTAGCCAGGGACGGAGCAGAGCTGCCTGGCTCCTTTTATGCACAACAAAACCATGAGGAAGGCAGCAGGAGGCAGAGAGCTATTCATTTCAGGAAGTCCCAGTATCCGGTGAGGAATAAGAAGGAAGGCAGTCACAGGATGCGCCTTGGGTCAGGGGGACGTGCAAAGCCCACAGCCTTTGTGTCCTCTCGGTGCCAGAGTGGCTGCAGCTGAGCCCTCGGCTCCTCCGACCCAGTGCCACTGGGAGCCGAGAGAGGGGACGGCATGGCCACCTCCAGCTGCCAGCTGCTGCTGCTGCTCCTGCTGCTGCTCCTGGGTCAGGCTGGGGCCGGGGCGGAGGGAGAGGCCGTGGTCTGTGCCGGAAACGCCTGCTACACGGCCCACTGGGGCAAGCTGAGCGCAGTCCAGGCCCAGCAGAGCTGCAGCGCCAACGGGGGCAACCTGGCCACGGTGAAGTCAGAGGAGGAGGCCCGGCACATCCAGGAAGCCCTGACCCAGCTTCCGTGGCCCCAGGAGCCCGCAGCTGCCCGGATGGGCAAGTTCTGGATCGGGCTGCAGCGCGAGAAGGGCAAGTGCTTGGATCCCAACCTGCCACTGAAGGGCTTCAGCTGGGTGGGTGGTGGGGAGGACACACCTTACTCCAACTGGCACAAGGAGGGCAAGGGCACGTGCATCTCCAAGCGCTGTGTGGCTCTCTTGCTCGACCTGTCTTCGCGGCCCCTTCCCAGCCACCTCCCCAAGTGGTCCGAGGGCCCGTGTGGGAGTCCCAACTCCCCAGGGAGCAACGTGGAGGGCTTCGTGTGCAAGTTCAGCTTCAAAGGCATGTGCCGGCCCCTGGTCCTGGGGGGCCCAGGCCAGGTGACCTACACCACCCCGTTTCTGGCCACCAGCTCCTCCCTGGGGACTTTGCCCTTCGCCTCTTCAGCTGATGTGGTTTGCGGGGAAGAGGAAGAGGAGGGGACACACTATTTCTTGTGCAAGGAGAAAGACCCCGGCGTGTTTGACTGGGACACCTCGGGCCCGCTTTGTGCCAGCCCCAAGTACAGCTGCAATTTCAACAACGGGGGATGCCAGCAGGAGTGCTTCGAGGGGGGGGACGGCTCCTTCCGCTGTGGCTGCCGCCCAGGGTTCCGGCTGCTGGATGACCTGGTGACCTGTGCCTCTCGGAACCCCTGTAGCTCCAGCCCGTGCCGAGGGATGGCCACGTGTGTCCTCGGGCCCCATGAGAAGAGTTACACTTGCCACTGCCCCCCAGGCTACCAGCTGGACCCGAGCCAGCTGGACTGTGAAGACGTCGATGAGTGCCTGGACTCCCCCTGCCCCCAGGAGTGTGTCAACACCCTGGGGAGCTTCTTCTGTGAGTGCTGGATGGGCTACCAGCTCGGTGGCCCTGGAGAGGGAGAAGGAGCATGTCTGGACGTGGACGAGTGTGCCCAGGGCCTTGCCCACTGTGCCCAGGACTGCTCCAACACCCTCGGCTCCTTCTACTGCTCCTGTGGGGCAGGCTACGAAGTGGCCAGGGAGGACAACACCCAGTGTCAGGACGTGGACGAGTGCACCAGCCTGGAGAGCAGCCCTTGTGACAGCTTGTGCTACAATATGCCAGGCTCCTTCCGCTGCGACTGCCTGCCGGGCTGGGAGCTGGCCCCCAATGGGGTCTCCTGCACCTTCAGCAACATGTCCCTGGGACGCCCAGGTGGGCCTCCCCAGAGGGAAGTCAAGGGAGTTGGAGAGGGGAGCACCGTTCCTTCTGCCACAACACCCAGTCCCACCTGGGGCCCCGAGCTCACCTCCAATGTGGCACCCATCACCGAGAGTTCCTCCCTCCTATCCGATACCACCATCACCCTCACCCTGCCCCAGACCCTGGCACCTAGTGGGGCCCCCAGTGTCAGGATGGAGCCGAGCACCAGTCACCCCAGTGCCACAGCTGGCCGGGGTGGGTCTGCAGATGGGGTCTCTGTGGATGAGGATGCCGTGGCCCCACAGAGCGACAGCAACACGGATGGGCAGAGACTGCTTCTATTCTACATCCTGGGCACTGTGGTAGCCATCCTACTCATGCTGGCCCTGGCTCTCGGGCTGCTGGTCTACCGCAAGCGGAAAACCAAGAGGGAGGAGAAGAAGGAGAAAAAACCCCAGAGCGCAGCTGACAGTTACTCCTGGGTTCCAGAGCGGAGTGAGAGCAGGGCCATGGAGAATCAGTACAGGTAAAGAAAGCCCCGAGGTTGGCCAGTAGGAGGTGGGAGGGACAGCCATAAAAGGTGAGGTACATGGGGGAGAGACAGCAGTCCAAACTCAGCAGTGGGAGGGCAAGACCAATAGCAGGTTTACAGGCTGGTAAAATCAGTCCAGGTGAGCCAACCTGGGGGCACAGGTGAGCTGCACTAAGCATGTGCTGACCCACCTGTAGTACAGGTGCGTGCCCAGTGTGCTCTGGGGTTTAGATGTGCACACAGCAGGAACATATGTAGCCCAATGCTGTCACCTTTTGTTTTTCCTAGTCCAACACCTGGGACGGACTGCTGAAGGTCTGCCGTGGTCCTCAGAGCGTTCAACACCCCGTCCAAAGGGAGGGCTTCCATCCTTCCTAAAATCTGACTGGAAGCTCGCAAACAGCTTCTCTTTAAAAGGCTGGCAGCTTGAACTGAGCAGGTACTTTCTGTTTGTGGGATATTCCCAAAGTGGACGCTCTGTGTGGGTTGTAATTGCAGGAATTTCGTGAACAGTAAGGATACCCGCTGACTCTCCTTTTCAAATTCAAATGTGACAGATTTTGTTTTCTGCATCATCTCTGGATCCAGATATTACAAGTCAGGTGCGACTGGGCTCCCTTTGAACTTCTTCTCTATTTACTTCTGTCAATGGAAGAAGAAAACTCAGTCTGCTAGTTAGGATTAAAATAATTTGTTCTTCCTTGTCAGAGAGAAAAAATCATTATTTAATTATATAAGGATATATATATATATATATATATATATATATATAATTTTTTGGTCAAAAAGGACATATTCAGGACTGGAAAAATGTCTTTATCTTTACATTTATATTATCTCACATTATGCATCTTCCTGTTACAAGTCCTCCTGGGTTTGATATGCTTGGAATCCTCCAGAATGATCAGAAGGAAAATTCACGGCTTAGGAGCAAGGAGGCAGGGAGCTTAGAAATCTCATTTTCTACTTCATAAGATTCCAATAGACTTATTTTGTTCTTTTTGTAAGTAAAGTTTGAAAAAACTGGGATAAGTTGTTTGAGTGAGTTAAAGGTATTTTTGAAAACACAAAGTGCCATAGAGAAGTGATGGGGGATTAGTTTCACGAATGCGTGAATTCATTCATCTAAATGTACAGATGGTAACACAAACCTGACCACAGATGAGATGAACACTAAATAAGAAAAAAAAAAAGTCAAGGACAACGTGTCCTTGAACTAGTGCAGGCAGCAAGCCACCAACCACCTGCTTCTCTGTGGCCTGTCACCCTGCTCTGGATTGGAGTTCTGTAATGGTAGATAATGGAAGCACTGAGCCTTTCTTCGTTCTGATTGTTTTCGAGAGGATGTGTGACAGAGTTGATAGGTTGAGCTGTAAAAGCTGTCATTTTAAAGCCCTTTAGCATAGCTCACAGTCAGTATTGCACCATGAGAATGTCCAAACCTTCTTTATGGGTGTGTGACACAAGGAAGTTAGAAACAAGGAAGTTAGAGACTACTCATGGGGAATTTTATTAGGGTGTTGTTTAAGGACTCTCTCCTTTCTTTAAAAAAGCAGGAAGGGAGACAGAAACAAAAATCTTTTTAACAACAAAAACTGTCCAAAGCGATTTTAATTGCAAATCCTCATTTTTAAATGCACATTTGCAAAGATTCCCTCTTGCAACTCATGGTGTAGTGGATAGTGAATCTTTCACTGCCTAGTTCTTTCTGGGTCCCTATATAGCAGCCCCAGATGTCCATGGATGGCCAGAGCTGTTAGAAATTGCCCGAGGAGCAAGTGGAGGCTTCTTGCTGACCCCGTGTAGGAGAGTGGACGGGGGAACTTGCCTCCTGGTTCCAAGCATTCCAAAGATTTTGCCTCTCAGAAGGAGGACGCCCTAGTGTTTCTGGTTTTGCCTTCGAAATGCATCTGCCTTAGAGGTGACAACCTGGGAGCGTGCATGGCATTGAGAATTAAATAAATATAGATTTTCCAAGTTTGAAATATTCAGGGTGTGCTCAGATTTTTTATTTTTTTTTTAAGTAAATGGAAAGCTGAAGGAGAATGGAAAGAAAAGAATGAGCCTCTGTGGGGCTTCCCAGGGTGTTTACAACATTTGCTTTTTTTTTTTCTTTTCTTGTTTACAACATTTGCTTTTTAAAGTCTTCTAATATTCTTCCATTTTCAGTTGGAATACTGGTGGTTTAAACACGTCAGCGAGACCAGGACTGTCCATTGGGCAAAGCTCCTTTGCCCACAGGACTCTTGGATGGAGATTTGCAGTCTCCATCCAAGTATGGGAATCAACCATTTGACCATTCAGATGGTTTTAAAAACTTGATCAGATGCAATATCTGTACCTTAAGTACAGATAAAAGCAAATTCAACCCCTTTACCATCACTGCCCATCCCTAATTTCAGATGACTATCACTTCCCTTTTTGCATTTTCATTTTTTTTGGAGGAGGAGGATGGAGAAGAACAACTCTCCTCTAGGGAATCTGAGGAGTGTTGAAAAAACAAGGTAGGGTGACGGTTTCAACAGAATTCCTTGGGGGTGACTTGGTAGACACCCTTTGTGGCATGATTTCAGAGCCCAGCCCTGCTCACTAGCTCAGCTTCAAAGGCAAAATCAACAGATCCGGTTTCCTCATATGGTTGCCCGCTGATTTAATCATCATCATCGTAGCTGGATGCGCTACACATAGCATCTTGTTTTCCCCTGTAACACTAAATGAATGAATAGCACCAAGTTCTGTCTCGAGGAAAGTTTTATCTGATGATCGACTAGCAAATCTTTGGAAAGGCTCATCTTAATGTCTTCTTTCCAATGATCAGGCATAGAAGTGGAGCAGAAAATTAAACATTTATATTTGCATGCTTTTGTACATTGTGTAAGATGAACTGACTTGGAAATGAATTTTTCTCTTAAATATACATAGGCACACTGCTTTCTCCTGAAGTTCTTCTCATGAAACCTTGTTTGAGCCTATTTGAGAAGGAGTCTTGACTTTTCTCACTGAATGGCCTTTGAAGTATATGGATATGATTATTAGGTACTTTTGCTCTAAATCTCTTTCCCATAAATATTTCTATGAAAACTAAAAGAATGGAGATGAAATTGGACAAAAACATTTAGTGAATTCAAAATAAAGCAGTTTTTTTTTTTTTAAGCAAATATAGGAAAACCTTTTCCTATTATTTTCCTTCTTGGTTCTCCATTGTTTAAATCAGGAAAACAGGAAAGCATTGCTTTCAGGAAGCTGCAAAATAGTTTAATGCCCCCTACATATTTCCATCACCCTGAACAATAGACTTAGCCTGAGAATCTGGGATGGAATCCCCAAACACATCTGCCCTACTCTTGAAGCTTGAATCTATATGGTTTGTGGAATGTGTCAACCATCAAAGAAGGAGGCGGTGGGGGGGGAGGGCTAGGAAACCAATCCAAATTTTCTACATATTTAATAATCAATTACCCTATTCCTATTCCGGTTCCCAAGTATAGGGCTCACTGAAATTCTTTCTAAAAAAATGAATTGTATTTTGGTCTTTCTTTGGAGACGGTGCATGTCTATTTTGGGTAGAAAGTATGGCATTCCTTTCTTATATTGTTATTTTTACCTGCAAGTGGCTAGCATTTCCTTAGGGCAGATTTTGTCCACAGTTCCACAGGGGCTAGAATTCTTTGCTGAGATTTTTATCTTAAACACGAATTAGATCGTGTGCAAGGCTCCGTTCTCTGCTATTAGATGTGGTTGTAAATATCAGTAATCACTTCATGAAAGCTAAATAAAAATGTATGTCTTTTTAAATATGTATATTTGGAATGTGTTGGACTACTTTTGGAATTATGGGATTTCTATGTGGGGTTTATTTTCACCATCCTTTGCATAAATGTTTTACCAGGTGTGGGGGGAAGTAGGCCTGAATAATGAGCCACCCCTCAGAAGTTTGACAAACTTGTGTGGAATCTCGAGAGCCTTTAAGAAATAACAGCTCTGTCTTCCCTTGTGCTTTCTGTTACCCTCTCATGCTAATAAACTCCAAAATACATTTGTTGTGCACTTATTTTCGTATGTTTCATAACAACTCAAATGTATATGCAAAAAATAAAAATTAAAAATTAACAAAAATTAAGAAAAAAATCTAAAAAGTATGGGCAGAGCTTGCATTCATGGTCATGGAATTTGTCTTCTTTCCTTTCAAAGAGCTGCTAAATAGAAGTGACTGGAGCTATCACATTTCCAAACTTCACCTGCTGTAAGGGGGTGGCCTTACAGAGGTGCCGGCACTGCAGTCCGGCCTCAAACCCATTATTTCTGGGAATATGGGCATTCACGGGGTCAAAGGGCATCTGTGTCCATGGGGGCTGAGACCTGCCTGACTCGATGCTTCCAGAATCTGCCTTCTGACCCGAGTCTGCACGTCTCTGCCTTCACCTCTTAATTCCTTGCATCTTTCTGATTGCGCAGGTAAAGCTGGATGCAGGAGTCAACACACCCAGCTGTTGTGAGGTGAAAACGCCATTCTATAATCACCCAGGGCATTTATCACCACTCTGCCAGCAAATCTTTTCTCAATTTATTTAACTAATTGAACAGGCAAATTGTGGGTTGTTTGAGCACACAAATCTCATTGTGACTCAAGCTTGGGAAGAGAGGATGGCAGTCATTTCTGCCCTGATTTTCAGAAGCTTGCATTTGAGACCCTCCCTCACCTCTCCTTCAGGGGTTCCCACCATTCCCCTCAGATTCAATAATTCACTAGAACGACTCACAGAAAATACTGAAAGTGCTATACTTACGACCATAGTTTTTCTTATAGTGAAAGGATACAAATAAGAAGCCAAAATCAGAGATGCATAAGGAGAGGTGATGGAGGGTCACAAATGAAAGCTTCCGCGTTCTCTTCACGTGGAGTCAGAACACTTCACCCTCCTGGCATAGCTATATATTTTCTCAATCATGGAAGCTCTGGAGTTACAAGTGTCCCGGGTTTATATGGGGTCTCATTATGTAGGCATGGTTGATGGGATCGATGCCTATGTGGTTGAACTCACTGCAACTCCCAGAGGTCTGGGAGGTGGGCCTGATATGATAAGGTTCAAAGCCCCCACCCCCGATTCATCTGGTTGGTCTTTGTGGTGGGGCTCATCCCCGACCCTAAGGCTGCAGGTGTTGCTGGCCCCACCTGCCATCTCATTAGCACGAGAACGATCTGGTATGGTCCTGGACCCACCATGAACAGGAAGTTCCAAAGGAACTGAAGACAAAGATCAGTTTAGAACATATACATATTCTTTGGCTTTTAACATGCCAAGTTCTCAGTCAGTTCTTGAGCGTATCTGGCAACAGGAGAGCGAGATAGCAGAGATAACAATAATAAGCCTGAAAACCAAATTCAACTTCTCCCTGAATTATATTTTGACATTACAGCTGCTTAAAAAGAGCAAAACGGATTGGTTTGCCATTCACGACTTCATCTTGCCCCTCCCCCATGCTTTTTGGAGGAAATGATGAACAGAGAAAGATTCAAAAAGTGAGGTAAGAGGCAAAAGAGAGAGAAAGGTTCTGGATACTCCACCAGGAGACAATCAGCCCCTGGGGAAGTTTGACTTTCACAGGGCGTGTCACCCACGCTGCTTCTGGACTCTCCAGGGTATTAGCACCACAGCTCACCCATGAGTAAGATGGCTGCATTGCTGCCTCTCACTAAATTCTACTTTTTGGGTTTTACTTGAGGTATGTCACCCTTGATTTGGATATTGGTCTTCTTTTGTGGTTGAAATTAGTTCATAAAATTCAGCTGTATTGAGGGATGATGTTAAAGGAAGGAAGGGAGGGAAGGAGGAAAAGGGGAAAGGAAGAAAGGAGGGTTAAAAGGAAGGAAAAAGTGGTAGGGAGGGAAAGAGAGGGAAGAAGGAAGTAGGGAGGAGAAAAGGGGGGAGAGGGAAGGAGAAAGAAAAAGAAAAAGACAGAGAGGGGAGAGAGAGAAAGAAAGGGGGAGAGTAAAAGAAAGTGAGAGAGAAAAAAAGAGGGCGAGAAGGAGAAAGAGTGTGAAAGAGAAAGAGAGAGGTAGAAAAAGAGAAAGAAAGAAGGGAAGGAAGAGAAGGGAGGGAAGGAAGGGAAAGAAAGGAAAGAAAGGGAGGAAGGGAGGAAGGGAGGAAGGGTGGAAGGGAGGAAGAGGACCCTGATGTGGTGAAGGTGATTTGGCTTTCAGCCAGGTTATAGAACTATTTCTATTAACCTTGGCCGAGGATCAACACCCTTTGTTTGATTCACCTTTTCTTGTAAAGCTCTGCTTATCTCTTCCACTCCATGTTTTATGCATGTCCACATGATTTATATCATAATGCCTTAAACTGGGCCCAAAACTTCTGCTCTGTTGGGCTCCTTCTGTGTTCACATATCCCATGAAAATCATCATGAAATTGTGAAGTAGAAGAAAATAATTGTGCCTTTTACCTTCTGTCTCCAGGGTCTTTGTTTTCCCAAAAAGTTTATGTCCCAAACTGAATGGTTTACATCACTGTCAAAAGCATCCTCTTCCTCCCCTAACTTAAACACCCCTGTGCCTCTTAGTCCCCATTCTCACGGGTCACAGGGGGGTATGTGGGGTGCAGCCTCCACATGTCCATTACACCAGACTGTTGATTGTGTTATTCAATCAACAAGTCCTCTACATCCTTACTAATCATCCTCATCCATGCCATCATGGCTCACAGTGGTCTTGGCTTTGTCAGCATCTCCTTGTATTTCTAGAAGATGTGTACATTCAGCAGATTGTTCCTTTCCCCAATGTTAAGTATAATTTGTTGTCCTTTTTCACCTTAAATTACATTTTCCTGGGAGTGGATGTGGCTCAAGCAGTTGGGCGTCCGCCTCCCACATGGGGGGTCCTGGGTTCAGTTTCCAGTGCCTCCTAAAGAAGACGAGCAGACACAAAGAGCAACACAATGAGCAGAGACAACGAGCAGGCAGAGGAGGGAGCCATCTGGGGGGGGGCTGGATTATATTTTTCTGATTGAATTGCTACACTTGCCTCATTTTCTGTTGTGTTTGATGAATACTAATCTTTTCAATTTTTAAAAAAAAATTCCAGCTTTTTGTGTCATTTTGTATTATGTGTATCTCCTGAAAATAAACAAAGCTGAATTTTGCTTTGTGCTTTTTTCCCTTATATCTACCTCAAAATTCTTTGTCTTTTAATTTGAAGATTTAACCTACTTACATTTATCAAGATTACTAACAAATTCTTGGTGGTTTACTTTATATATTTTATTTATAATGATTTTTGGTGTTTCTGTTTTTATTTTCTTGTCCATTACTGACTTGCTTGAATTTTCTTTGTTTTACTTTTCTCCTCTAATAGTTTGGAACTTATACAATCTATTCCCACTCTGTAAATTGCAAGCCTTAACTTGAATCTATATCTTTCTATCAATGTCTAATGTTAATTGGTATCTATATCATTCTCATTGAAAAAAGACCAAAGCCTCAGAATCTCAATTTTGTCTCTCCTCTTCTCAAACTATGCCAACCCCCATCACTTTTGCCTATTTCGATTGCATTTGAATTTTATTTTTCAGTTATAATTTTTTACAGTCAATATCTATTTTGGGGTGGTGATGTGGTGATGGTAGTGGTGGTGATGGTGGTGGTGATGGTGACGGTGGTGGGAGGTGGTAGTGATGGTGGTGATGGTGGTGATGGAGGAGGTGATGGTGGTCGTCTGGTCATGGTAGCTGTGGGAGGATTTTGTGGGAGGATTTCTCACACATTTCCTTACAGATAAGGAAATAGAGCCAAACATGTGGGCAGAGTGGCCTTCCACAGTTGGGATGGGGGAAGCCTTGAGGTACAGAGATGCAGACACTAGGAGATGGAATTTGGCCGGGGCATGGCAATCATCTAAGGCTCTGGATGGAATGTTGACAGCATCCTTCACACACCTATTCTGCAAACCCAGCTAACACACCCCTTTCTCCTTTTGGGATTTCTCTATTGAACCTCATAGCTTTATTCCTTGCATGACAGCTCAGTGCTTGTGTATTTTATGTCTTCCTGAGAGCCTGTTACACACGTGAAGGCAGGGGGTATGTCTTTACTGTGCCTTACATAGTAACTTGCACATAGTTTAGTTTCAAACACTTTTTAAATAGAAGACCAACCGGATGAAATTATTTCACAGTACATATTATTAAAGCAGTTTAGGGGCAAAATCATTGACTTTTTATTAGTTACCATATATGAAAATAATATTTATTTATTGTGACATAGATAACATTACCCTCCCCACTTTATAGATAAGGAAATGGATGCATATAAAAGTTAAGAAACTTGTCCAAGATCCCCCCATTGGTAAGTGATGAGGCAGGGTTTGAAATATTATAGACTTACTGTATATCACTAGGTTTCACTGCCTTAAATGAAACATGAATGAGACCTACAACTGGAAAAAAAAAGTGTTAGCCAGCAACCAGCTAGAAGACAAGTGGGTCTTTCAACCTATTCACAATTGGGGAAATGGTGCATTAAGCCACTATGGGTATTTTAAAAATCTATCCAGGTGAATAAACATATGCTCATGTACCACCATCCCCAAACAGACAACTCAAGTACTGGGGCTGCTCTAAAGCTCTCTGTCATCCCTGGAGACACGGTGCAACCTGGGATCGACTCTGCTGAGCTGAGGGCAGAGTCCATTGAGTGTGCCCTTGTTGACCATCCACTGTGGCCATTGTGATTCTGCCTTGGTCAAAATGATGTGTTTGTGTGTATTAGAAGAGGAGGAGGGAGAGGAGCATGCATGAATCAACTTGTGGTTATGCTCTGCCTTCAAAGGCAACTTCTCAACTGGAACTCACATGCTGCTAAGAGGATTATAAAATGGTACAATCTCTTCAATAAACAGTGTGTCAGTCCTTTAAAATTTTTAACATGTATGTAAATTATACCTCAGTAAAGTTGATTTCAAAATACTGCTTATCAGTATTATGAATAAAATAAAGGCTTACAAGTTGTGGTCTGCATTTTTTCCAGAACCATAGGACCCAGCAATTCCTCTCTTAGATATTTACTCCAGGGAATTGAACACATGAGCCACACAAAGTGTTAGCCATAGATGTTCACAGGACTTTTATTTATAGAGCCTTAACCTGAAAGAACCCAAATGTTCATCAGCAGGTAAATGGATAAACAGATTGGGATTTAGCCATAAAATGGAATACTGCCCATCAAGCAAAAGAAGCAGACTTTTCAAATATACAATGACGTGGAAGAATCTCAAAAACTTTATGCCGAGCAAACTAAGCAGGGCACAAAGAGTTTACATGTATGATTCCATTGCTATAAATTCTAGAACACGAAAAACTAATCTATAGTAATAAAAAGTAGATTGGTGGTTACATGGGGGTGAGGGTGGGGATTGACTGGCAATGAGGAAAATAGGGAACTTTATGGAATGATGGAGATAGTCTGTTTCTTGATTGGGGTGATAGTTATATGGGTGTACACATTTGTTGGAACTCATCAAATGGTTCTCTTAAAATGTACCATCACCCTCTCTGGCACTCCTTTCTGATGACCTCAGTTTTGGTGAGGAGACTTAGTTTTGTTGCTCTGAATTAGTGTGTTCCTCAGAGCAAAACTGAGTGAAAACCCATGAGAAATGCTGGCATGGTTGTCTCTGAGTTCTTATGAATAACTGCCAGAACTACTCAAGAAAGGCATGTGAAAGTTTGGATCTTACTAGATGTCTGCTTGTATATCTTTGTTTTCTTCTGACTTACTCTAGAGCCTTTCTCTGAATTTGAAATATAAAGCTCAACATTTCTAAGTAAAAAAAAAAAAAATTGTATTGTATGTACATTATATCTTAATAAAGTTGATTTCAAAACACTGCTTATTAGTATTATGAATAAAATAAAGGTCTACAAGTTGTGGTCTGCCTTTTTTCCAGATCATGGAAACATGGTTGTTTTGGATTTTCTTATTTCAGAGTCATAAAAACACGAATCCGTCGTGGGCTGGAGTTAACCTTGTACTACCTGGATTTTCTCTGCTCCTGGTTGCTTGTCTAAGTTCTCTGCTCAGCTTAAATGAGTGTGCAGATCCTTTCTGAGACCAATCCTCTCCTCACTCCCACCGCAGTGGTTTGGGAATCATTAATTTCCTTAATTTTACAGACTACCATCAAAACATTCAAACGTATCATCAAGAAATGGTCTCCCTTTCCTGCTCCACTCCCATGTTTCTTCTCCTTCTACCTGATAGTTGTTAGTGTCTCCGATTCACAGTGCTGGGTTCTTTCATTTATCCTGCACCCTTCAAATCATCTAACTGCATTTCCTTCTTACAGAGAGCCACAGCCAAACTCTACCCAAGTGATCCTTTGGTTTTAGGCCATGTGCTTTTAGAGAAACATCTTTCACTGTAAAAACAACCTTTCATGTTTTATGGCACTTATAAGTAAAACAATATTGGAAAAGCTTCTGGGCAGAGACCGCATATGTCAAGTTTGAAATGGAAACAGCATCTGCAGTGAAGTTATGGCCTTCATTAAAAGGAGATTTTCTGAGCAGTCTTTTGAGAAGCAGTTTTTTTTTTTTTTTTTTTTTTTTTTTTGTTTGTTTGTTTGTTTATTTGTTTATTTTAAAGATGTTGTGGGTTTTGATGTTGGAAAGAAGGCCCCAGGAGAAGAGAAGCAAGCTGTTCGCCTGATCGTCTACAGCTGACCTTGTGGAGGAAACAGGAGCTAAGCCCGGAGAGAAACGCAGCCCCGGGAAGAGAGGAACCCCAGAAGCCTGAGCCCTGGCAAATGCCAGCAGCTGTCTTGCTCTAACACGTGGCAATGGACTGTGGTGAGAGAAGAAACTTAACGCTTTATGGCCTGGTATCTGTGGACTTCTACCCCAAATAAATACCCTTTATAAAGACCAAAAAAAAAAAAAAAAAAAAAGGAGATTTTCCCATTGAACACAGAGGAGACCCGATGCCCAGAATGACGTCTTTGATGCTCACAGGAGCTGGATTTGATGCTTAATAGTTTTGTGGCTGACACGAAACCCTGCATATTAACTTTAGTTAGATGGTGAGTGGACTTCAGCATGATGTATTTATCCCTTTTGAGCATAGGAAAAGATGATTCATCTGGACATCATTATTGCAAAATCAGGAATAATTTGGTGTCATATTTGGCTGAAATCTACTCATGCACTAGTTAACAAACAAAACAAAACAAACAAGGAAGGGTTTATTGGGGAAATGAGATTCATAAGATATTCTGTGTTGTTTAGCCTACTAAAAGTTCATCTTGTGGGGCACTTATTTCTGTGTTTACATCTATTTTGTATTAAAATGGATATGAATGATAAATTATTATTTCATGAAAGCAAGTTAATCGATATCCATTCTAAGCATTTTATTCTGGTTCATTTGTGTCTAAATAATTTAAATAAACCTGTAATAAGTAGCAGTGGATTTGGCTGCACATATAATAAAACCTGATTAACATAAGTTTATTTCTCTCATAGGACAGGAAGTACAGATATGGGAAAGTTAGAACTGCTGCAGCTGTTCTCAGTTGTCTTCCATTTTTTGGTCCCCCATGCCAGGAGTGCGGCTTTTATCCTCATGCTCACAAGATGGCTGCTGCACCTCCAGGCATCATGAAAAAAAAAAGTCTACCCTCCAAGGCAGTTCTTTATCTTATTTTCTTTAAAAATTGAAGAAAATTTATGTAGAAAATGCTACTAATCCCAACTGTACAATTTGATGGCTCTTGATAAATGTATACACCTCTATAACCATCACCCCAGTCAAGACGTAGAATATAACATTACCCCTGGCACCCCTTGTGCTCCCTTCCATCGATTCCCACCCCTATAGAAAAACACTATTCTGCTTTCTATCACCATACATTAGTTTTGCCTATTCTGTAAATTCCTATTAATGGAATCAGAGTTTGTTGGGTTTAGACTTACCACTTTGTAATTTGCTTTCTACTTTTCCCACCAGCTGCAATTTTTTTCCTTTCTGATTTTCCTTTTTTTTTTTTTTTTTTTTTTGCATTATCAAGTATATTTTACAATCATACTTTAATTCCTCTTTTGGACCTTTACTAATAACCCTTGATGGTTGCTCTAGGAATTATATCATTTATCTTATCACAGTCAGCTTAGAGTTAATATTGTACCATTTTGTATAAAATACAAGGATTTTGCAATAGTGTAATTCCATTAACCCCATCTTTTGTACTATTTTGTCATGTATTTTATATCTATAAAATTTATAAACCCCACAATTTGATGTTAAAATCTTTGCTTTAAAGTCAGTTGTCTTTTCTACCCCAAATAGTGGGGCTCCTGAGGGCTCTGGAGACACCCAGGAACTGTGGTCAGGGTAGATAGCTCTGGAGTTTGTGCTTTGCCAGTGTGACAGAACTGGACGCAGTTGTGGTTTCCCTATACATGGCTCTTCAGTCCCTTCTATTTGAAATTGTAGTCGATGCTGGAGTTGGTAGGTGTGCATCCAAGAGACTTGAATCTTTGGACTTTCCATGTGCCAGCTGGGCCCTGAGACTCAACGGAGTTGCAACACCTACTTTCCAGTTCATTGGACTCATCCAGGACAACTAACAAGGAGGTGATGATGGACAACCATCATACCAAGGAACCAAGAGAGCCTACAACTACAAGCAAGAGAGTCCCATCCATCAGCCATATGGGACTGAAGCCCCCTCCCAATTAGAGGTGGAGTGGGCATCACCATCCCAGAATCCTCAGGATTGGGGAACGAACTATGGACTAGAAAGAACTTACAGTATTCTACTATAGACTTATTGTGATTCTAGCAATGGAAGAACTTATATCATTGATGTGGAAGCAGTGGCCACTGGAAATTCTGAGGTCAGGGAGAGGGAAAACAGGTATAATATGGGGGCATTTTCAGGACTTGGGAATTGTCCTGAATGACATTGCATCCACAGATACAGGCCATTATATATCTTGCCATAAACTACAGAATTGTGTGGGAGAGAGTATACACTACAATGTAAACTATAATCCATGCTTAGTGGCAATGCTCCAAAATGAGTTCATCAATTGCAATGAATGTACCACACAAATGAAGTGTATTAGTCAGCCAAAGGGGTGATGATACAAATTACCAGAAATCTGTTGGCATTTATAAAAGGGTATTTATTTGGGTTAGAAGCTTACGGTTACCAGGCCATAAAGCATAAGTTACTTCCCTCACCAAAGTTTGTTGCCATGTGTTGGAGCAAGATGGCTGCAAACATAGGCTTGCTTCTCTCCACAAGGCCAGTTGTAGACTATCAGGCGAATGGCTAGTCTCTACCCCAGGCCTTCTCTCCTTCCTCACAACCAAGCTTCTCTGTTTGCTTACTTCCCTCAGCTCCAGCATTAAAACTCAGCATCAGAACTCTAATTCTGTCCTTTGCCAAACCTTTTATCTATGAGTCCCCACCTACCAAGGGGTGGGGAATCAACACACTACTGACGTGGCCCAATCAAAGCCCTAATCATAACTTAATCATGCCCACAGGAACAGACCAGTTTACAAGCATAATCCAATATTTATTTTTGGAATTCATAAATAATGCCAAACTGCTACATGAAAGATGTTGTTAATGGGGGCAAATATGGGCAGTGTGGGGAGCAGGGCATATGGTAATCCCCTTTATTTTTCATGTAACATTTATGTAATCTAAATAACTTTTAAAAAATTAAAAATTAAAAAAATATATAATGAGAAAAAATATCAGTTGTCTTTTAAGGGATTTTCCACATATTTATCACTTCTGGTGTTCTTTGTTTCTTCTTGGGCATCCAGGTTTCCATCTAGAGTCATTCCCCAGTCACTTGAGTTTCCTTCATCATTTTTGTAGTGCAGATCTGCTGATGCTGAATTATCTTAGTTTTCTTCTATCTGAAAATGCATTTAGTTCTCCCTCATTCTTTTTTTTTTTTAACATTTTTAAAACTTTATTTTTTACATTTAATAATTGAAAATATAAACAATTAAAAACTAAAAAGTAAACACAGATGAATAAATATATACATTTCTCAATTAAATGTAATGGATACATATAAAAAATTTTTTTTGAATCAAACAATATATTACACAATATATTTGGTTCATAGTAACACATTCATACAGTATTTGTCCTTTTGTGTCTGGCTTGCTTCACTCAACATAATGTCCTCCAGGTTCATCCATGTTGCCATATGCTTTACGACTTCGTTTCTTCTTACAGCTGCATAATATTCCATCGTGTGAATAGACCACAGTTTGTTAAACCATTCTTCTGTTGATGGACTCCTGGGTTGTTTCCAACTTTTGGCAATGGTGAATAATGTGGCTATGAACATCGGTGTGCAGATGTCTGTTCGTGTCACTGCTCTCAGTTCTTCTGGGTATATACCCAGTAGTGGTATTGCAGAGTCACATGGCAAGTCTATATTCAACTTCTTTATGAACTGCCAAACAGTCCTCCATAGTGGTTGTACCATCCTGCATTTCCACCAACAGTGAAGAAGCATTCCTATCTCTCCACATCCTCTCTAACACTTGTAGTTCTCTGTCTTTTTAATAGTGGCCATTCTGATAGGTGTGAAATGATATCTCATTGTAGTTTTGATTTGCATTTCCCTAATCATGAGTGATGTTGAGCATTTCTTCATGTGTTTTTTTGCCATTTGTATTTCTTCTTCGGAGAAATGTCTATTCAAGTCTTTTGCCCATTTTTTAATTGGGTCATTTGTCTTTTTATTGTTGAGTTGTAACATCTCTTTATATTACCTGGATATGAAACCCTTATCAGATATGTGATTTCCAAATATTTTTTCCCATTGAGTTGGCTGCCTTTTCACCCTTCTGACAAAGACCTGTGAGGTGCAAAAGTGTTTAATTTTGAGGAGGTCCGATGTATCTACTTTTTCTTTTGTTGCACGTGCTTTGGGTGTAAGGTCCAAGAAACCACCTACTACAAGGTCTTGAAGATGTTTCCCTACATTTTCTCTAGTAGTTTTATGGTCCTGGCTTTTATATTTAGATCTTTGATCCATTTTGAGTTGATTCTTGTATAGGGGGTGAGATAGGGGTCCTCTTTCATTCTTTTGGTTATAGATATCCAGTTCTCCCAACACCATTTGTTGAAGAGACTGTTTTTTTCCCATTAGCATGGGCTTGGTAGGTTTGTCAAAAACCAGTTGAGTGTATAGGTGAGGGTATATTTCTGGATTCTAAATTCTATTCCACTGATCGATATGTCTATCTTTATGCCAGTACCATGCTGTTTTGACCACTGTAGCTTTGTAATATGTTTCAAGGTCAAGCAGTGAAATTCCTCCCACATTGCTCTTCTTTTTTAGAATACTTTTGGCTATTCGGGTGCACTTACCCTTCCAGATGAATTTGGTAATTGCCTTCTCTAATTCTGTAAAGTAAGCTGTTGGGATTTTGATTGGTATTGCATTGAATCTATAAATCAGTTTGGGCAAGATTGACATCTTGATGATATTTATTCTTCCAATCCATGAACACGGTATGTCTTTCCATTTGTTTAGGTCTTTTTAAATTTCTTTTAGCATTGTTTTGTAGTTTTCTGCATATAGGTCCTGTACTTCTTTGGTTAAATTAACTCCTAGGTATTTGAGTCTTTTTGTTGCTATTGAAAATGGAATTTTCCTCCTGATTTCCTCCTCAGGTTGTTCAGTACTAGTGTACAAAAAACATTACTGATTTTTGCGTGTTGATCTTGTATCCTGCCACTTTGCTGAACTCGTTTATTAGTTCAAGTAGCTTTGTTGTGGATACTTCAGGATTTTCTAAATACAGGACCATGTCATCCGCAAACAGTGAGAGTTTTACTTCCTCTTTTCCTATTTGGAGGCCTTTAATTTTTTTGTCTTGTCTAATTGCCCTAGCTAGAACTTCTAGTACAATGTTGAATAACAATGGTGGCAGTGGGCATCCTTGTCTTGTTCCTGATCTTAGAGGGAAAGCTTTCAACCTTTCCCCATTGAGTATGATGTTGGCTGTGGGTTTTTCATATATACCTTTTATCATATTGAGGAATTTTCCTTTTATTCCTATCTTTTGAAGTATTTTCATCAAAAAAAGGATGTTGGATTTTGTCGAATGCTTTTTCTGCATCTATTGAGATGATCATGTGGTTTGTTAATGTGGTGTATTACATTGATTGATTTTCTAATGTTGAACCAGCCTTGCATACCAGGAATAAATCCCACTTGGTCGTGATGTGTAAGTCTTTTGATATGCTGTTGGATTCGATTTGCAAGTATTTTGTTGGGAATTTTTGCATCTATGTTCATGAGAGAGATTGGTCTGTAATTTTCTTTTCTTGTGGAATCTTTATCTGGCTTTGGTATTAGGGTGATGTTGGCTTCATAAAAGGTGTTGGGTAATTTTCCATCCTCTTCAATTTTTTGGAAGAGTTTAAACAGGATTGGTGTTAATTCTTTTAGAAATGCTTGGTAGAATTCACCTGTGAAGCCATCTGGTCCTGGACTTTTCTTTGCTGGGAGATTTTTGATGATGGATTCAATCTCCTTAATTGTGATTGGTTTGTTAAGTTCTTATATTTCTTGTTGTGTCAGTGTAGGTTGGTTATGAGTTTCTAGAAATTTGTCCATTTCATCCTAGGTTGTCTAGTTTGTTGGCATATATTTTTCATAATATCCTCTTATGATTCTTTTTATTTCTGTGAGGTCATTTGTAATTTCCCCCCTTTCATTTCTGATTGTATTTATTTGCATCTTCTCTCTTTTTTTCTTTGTTGGTCTAGTGAGGGGTTTGTCAATTTTATTGATCTTCTCAAAGAACCAGCTTTTGGTTTTGTTGATTTTCTCTATTGTTTTTCTGTTCTCATTTTCTTTTATGTCTGCTCTAATTTTTATTATTTCTTTCCTTCTTTTTGCTTTGGGATTGGTTTGTTGTTCTTTTTCTAGTTTCTCAAGTTGTTCAGTTAAATCTTTGAGTTTAGCTCTTTCTTGTTTTTTAATATAGGCATTTAGGGCTATAAATTTCCCTCTCAAGACTGCTTTCACTGTATCCCATAAGTTTTTTTTTTTTTTTTCTTTCCTTTCCTCAACAGGTTTATTGCCTTTTAAGAAAATTTTTGTAAAATATAAATACAAAGGCAGAGAATTTACTTACAAAGTTAAAACACAGATTTCAAACATAAACACACAATTCAGAAAATTTTAGTTTTATGTACATTTTTCAAGCAACCTCAACATATTATTGTTAGTTTTCAATATTTTACAAGGTACAGAAAAAAATAGCTCCAAGTCTTCTTTAAATAAGAGCATAAAATGTTTCAACATATATTGTGTTCTCATTTTCATTTGTCTCAATATATTTACTGATTTCACTTGCAATTTCTTCTTTGACCCACCAAATATTTAAGAGTGTGTTGTTCAGTCTCCACACATTTGCAAATTTACTTTTTCCCTGTTATTGATTTCTAGTTTCATTCCATTATGATCTGAGAAGGTGCTTTGTATAATTTCAATCTTTTTAGATTTATTGAGAGCTGTATTGTGACCTAACATGTGGTCTATCCTGGAGAAAGATCCATGGGCACTTGAGAAGAATGTATAACCTGCTGAGTTTGGATGCAGTGTTCTGTATATATCTGTTAGGTCTAACTTGCTTATCATATTGTTCAAGTTCTCTGTTTCCTTGTTGATCTTCTGTCTAGTTGTTCTATCTAATGAAGTGAGAGGGGTGTTGAAGTCTCCAACGATTATTGTAGAAATGTCTATTTCTCCCTTCAGTTTTGCCAGAGTTTGTCTCATATATTTTGGGGCACCCTGGTTAGGTACGTAGATATTTATGACTGCTATATCTTCCTGGAGGATCATCCCTTTTATTAATATATAATGGCCTTCCGCATCTCTTATCACTTTTTTGCATTTGAAGTCTGTTTTGTCTGATATTAGTATAGCTACCCCTGCTCTTTTCTGTTTACTATTTGCGTGCAGTATCTTTTTCCAACCTTTTACTTTCAGCTGGTTTGTATCCTGGGTCTGAGGTGAGTTTCTTGTAAGCAGCATATGGATGGCTCATGTTTTTTAATCCATTCTGTCAGCCTGTATCTTTTGATTGGGGAATTTAATCCATTCACATTCAATGATATTACTGAAAATGCACTATTTATTTCCTCCATTTTATTCTTTGGTTTTCATATGTCATCTTATTTTTGTCTCTCTTTTTACTCTTTTGGTTATCCTTTTTGCTTTTCTCTCTTCTACACTGTCCTCCAAGCCTTTCTCTCCTGTCTTTTTCTTTCAGGTTCTAAGGCTTCCTTTAATATTTCCTGCAAAGGTGGATTCTTTTTCGCAAACTCTCTTAGTTTCTGTTTGTTTGTGAATACTCTATATTCACCTTCATATTTGAAGGACAGTTTTGCTGGACAAAGAATTCTAGGCTGGCAGTTTTTCTCTTTCAGTTTCCTAATTGTATCATACCACTGTCTTCTCACCTCCATGGTTTCTGAAGAGAAATCTGCACTAAGTCTTACTGGAAGTCCTTTGTGTGTTGTGCAGTCTCCACACATTTGCAAATTTACTTTTTTCCTGTCTGTTATTGGGAAACCGAATAACAGTTTGCTTCTCTCTTGCTGCTCTGAGAATTTTCTCTTTATCTTTTACATTTGACATTCTGAATAATATGTGTCTTGGTGTAGGTCTATTTGGATTTATTCTCACTGGGGTACGGTGTGCTTCTTGGACATGTAAGTTCATTTCTTTTGTGAGAGTTGTGAAATTTTCAGCTATTATTTCCTCAAATACTCTTTCTGCCCCTTTTCCTTTCTCTTCCCCTTCTGGAATTCCCATGACACGTATGTTCTTGCGTTTTGTGTTGTCTTCAACTCTCTGAGCCCCTGCTCAATTTTTTCCATTCTTTTCTCTCTCTGTTCTTTTCACTCTTCAATTTTAGTTGCTCTGTCTTTGGTATCACTTATTCTTTCTTCTATCATTTCGAGTCTGCTGTTGTATGCCTCAAATGTATTTTTGACTTCACCTACTGTGTCTTTCATTCCCGTGAACTCTGTTACTTTTCTGTTCAGGATTTCAAATTCTTCTTTGTGCTCACTCAATGACTTCTTGATGTCATTTATCTCTTTAACTATATTGCCTTTCATCTCATTAATTTGATTTTGGAAATTTGTGCTCATCTCACTGATTAGTTCTCTCAAATTCTGCATCTCTTCTGGGACTTTGCTGTATTCCTTTTCTTGGGCCATGTCTTCTATTTTCTTAGTATGGCTCATAATTTTTTGCTGGTGCTTAGGCATTTGGTTAGTTTGTATTTTACTTAGATGCTCTACCTCTTTCTCTTTTATAAGGTTTTAGTGGCAGGAGGGTGTGAGTTACCACAGGTCTTTCATTTTTGGCTCAACCTTGATTGTTAGGATTGCTCTGTTGGTTGCTCAAAACTGGGCACTGGACCCTGTAATTGGTTGTAGAGTCATTTCCTAGGGCCTTGGGCAGGGAGGCTATAGAGGCCAGGAAAAGCCTCTCTTACTTATTAATTTTCTTATGTGCACTTCCTTGGTCTGCCAGGAGATGGCGCTTGTGGGCAGCTCTCAATTCAATGCCTGGTCGGAGCATATTTGTTGTGACACAGACCAGATCAATGTGATAGAGCTTCCTGTCTGGGGGCTAAGAGCCCTGTGATTCAAACTTTCTGAGACAGTTCTCCAGACTTCTCTCATAGTGCCCCCCTTTTCCCAGCTAGGAAATATTTCCACTCCCTTCTTAATCCTCAATAATCAGTCCCTGTTAGTAGAGGAGGAGATTGGGAGGTTTGTATATCTTTAGCCCCTTGCAGGCTCCAAGGCAAACAATGGCGCAGCCCCACCCAGCCTGGAAGGGCTCTAGGGACAGGGCAGACCAAACCTGGGAGTCAAAAGCAGAGTCAGCCCCAGGTTCTCTCTCCCCTCTCCCGTGGAGTCCACAACAATTAGTCCAGGCTAGAAGAGAGGGAGGTTGCGAGGGTTGGATTTCTCCAGTCCTTCCTAGGCTCCCAGGGCAAACCACCTGGTGGAAGGGTCCGTGGGGCTCAGCAGCCCAAATTTACAGGTCAGAACCTGAGTCAGCCTAAGGCTGTGTCCCTCTCTCTCCCCTTTCCGGGAGTGGTAGATCCCGGGAGCCCTCCTTTGTCTGTGGTCGCAGGCCCAGAGGCCCAAGAATTCTGAATAGTGTGGGGGAGGGTGCCGGCAGCAGCAGAAGCTGCTACTTCCAACTCACAGTTCTGTTGTCGTGATTTCCCTCTTTTGTCCCTCTCTCCTCTGGGTGGTGTGCATCCTTCACCTGCTGTCCTAAACCCTAGAAGATCTTTTTTGGGGCTGTTTCAGCTTGTCCTCTAGATATTTTTCTGGAGAAGAGATTTCCATGTCTTACTAGTCCGCCATCTTCCTGGAAGTCATGGTCAAGTCCTCATTCTTAAAGGATGTTTTAGTTGTGCATAATATCCTGTGTTGACAGTTTTGTTTGTTTGTTTTAGTACTTTAAAGATATTGTTTTTCTGTCTTCTGGGCTTCATTGTTTCTGATGAGAGATCCACTAATTCTCCAACTGCCTTCAAGATTTTCTCTTTATTTGTGTTTTCTATCAGTTTGACTATGAGGAACCTTGGTATAATTTTCCCTGTATTTCTCTACCTGGGATTCACTGATGTTCTTGGCTCTATAAATCTATGTTTTTCACCAAATTGTAGAAGTTTGGGAAATATTTCTTCAAATGTTTTTCTACTATATTATCTCTCTCTCCAATCTATTTAAGGCTCCAATTGGATACCACTGAACTCTGTTAATTCTTCTTTTTTTTTTTTCCAATATACCAAAAAAAAGTATAACATTCTTTATTTGTTCAGAATGCTTGATTTTTAGGTTAATTGATGTTAAAAATAGTTTGCTTTCCAATGAAGTTAACATTCAAAATTGTTAAATTCAACATTAAGAGTTTATAATAAAAATGGGCCTATACATAGTCTTAGCTGATACTTGAGTAATATATACACCAAACAATGACATCTCTTCTTTTTATCAGAACATATTCACTCAATCAGATACAGAACTAAAGAAGCAACAGTATTATTTTAATTATTTCCTGTGTACAAGATTTTTGTTTCTGGAATTCACAAACACAGAACTGTTTACACAAATTTACAGTATTTTTTCCTTGTTCATTTCTGAAGAAGAGCTTTTTTCTCTAACAAATTTTGTGTTTCATAATCT